>BMAW01107070.1:239465-282280 GCA_019974015.1 Nephila pilipes
CATTTTTATTTAAATTTTTAAATTGAAATATTATTGTAAGTCTTATTGTAAGTCATCATAACGTTCTTCAAATTCTTAACAACGAAATCTTTAATATTATTTGAAAAAATTTATTTTTTCGAATTAAGATATAGTTACTCTACAAAATAATCTGAATTTATTACATTCCTCATTACGAATTGGGGATTTCATAAACTTACCGGTAAATGTGATAAATGTGCAATAATTTATTACATTTACCAAATGTAATGGTGATTATGAATAATCACCGGTAATTATACGTAATCACCGGATGAACTACTTTTATCGTAACACACACACACACACACACACACACACTACTCACTAACATTAGGGGAACACATGTTTTTAATGAAAATAAGCAAATTTTTACAACGACAACTAACGTCAAAGCATAGCAAAGTACAGAAAAAGAAAATTTCATATGCAAATTAGCGTTTACGACTTCAAAACCAGAAAAAAAGTTAAAAATGTAGAAATCGTCATTTCGCACTTCTCAACTCATGTTGATTTTCTTTTTTTTGCTATTCCAGCTGAGAAATTCAATTGGTCATTTGTTCAGAGAAAAGATTATTTGAAAATTTCATAACAAATGTGAAATAATATTATAGAGAGACTTGAATCTGTACAAACACAAAGCAATGTAGAAGATGCTATTAGAGTGGTAAGAGTATCATTCCAAAACATTGGAATCGACTCTAAGAAACAGACAATGTTAGACGTCGATCAAGGCAAGATCGTTCACATATTACCACTGCATCCGAAGACCGATATACCGATACATCCTGTTAACCACACGTTCGAGACAGAACAAACAATACTTTGCAACCGAACGAAGGGTGTCAAGCGAAACAATCCGATATAGGCTTAATCAGAGAATTCCGTTTATTTCAATACACCTTGCGATTCAAAGAAGATGGGTTGCTGAGCACCGAGATCGGGTGCAACGTGATTGGAGTCATATGATGTTTACATAAGGAGTCCAATTAGATCTGGAGTGTTGCATCCGACGTGTTTTGATACGGAGAGAACGAAGCATTCGAAATAGCCCCACATTTCTTCGGTAAAGATCACATAAAAGACTAGGTGGTTCAATGGCCTGGAATCAGCATAGGTGGATGCAAGGATCTGCACATAAATTGGAATGACAATTTGACTGGCCAGAGGTATGTAGAGGAGATACTGAGACCTCACGGCATATCTTACGCGGCAGCCATTGCTGATTTCTTTCTTTTAATAAATGATAACGCTAGACTTTATACACCTCGTCTTGTCGAGAACACGTTTGAAGGTAAAACAATACAGCGTAAGGAGGGGTCAGCCTGTTCTCTTGACCTAAATCCGATTCAGCATTTTTTAACAAACACAGACAACGTATAGTAGAGAGACCCGAACCTCCTTTTGCTGTCCGGGACTTTGAGATTGCTCTTTTTCAGGAGTGGAATATAATTCTCCAAAGTCTTATTGATAATCTTATAGCATCCATGCGATACAGGTATACAGTAGTTTTAGCTGTCCAAGGGGAATACACGCCATGTAAAACATCTTGCAGGATTTCCAAACAATACTTTGTTTTTGTCATTTACTTGTAACCAAATTGTTGCCCTAAAGCAATCTTTTCATTTTCTTCTCATCTTTTCAAAAAATTAAAATTCCCATGCATTTTTTTTGCATCTCGTGTTTTGTTACACTCGTAAATTCCATTTTATGCCCTTACATGGCTCTCTTGCATAGTTTTTTTTAAACTTCTTTGCCTTTTTGTAACTGTCCTACAGTTACAACACAACGCTGGTGTTAAATTATTAGCTGTCAAAAGACACTGAGCAGTCAGTCTGTCTAGAATTATAAGTTTTTCGTCAAATATATTAGGCTTGCTGCACACATGCTGGATGATACTATTTCGCATGATCCACGAGTAGGATTCTTTTCCCGCTTCTAGTTATACACATCCACTCTCTTCAGTAGATTTGCTAATTAGATATACATTGTATATTGCCCACTCATGGAAGGCAGCCTTCGCGCTTTTTAAAATGAGCTCAACTTTTAAATTTTTTCTGAACAAAAAAATAAGAAATATTGTGACGATAGGTGAACTAATATACTGAGATATTCCCATAGTATTAAGATACGGTAAGAACGATTCATGGTGGAATGTTCCTTGTTACTTTTATGTACAATGAAAAAGTTAAAATATTTGATCACATTACCCAGCTGTGCGGGCCACAGATTGACCCCAGGCACATCAAATGTAGCCCACGGGTTGTCCAGGTCTTCAATAGATCAACAGAAGACTATTGGCAATAGAACTCAGAATTTCGAACCATGAACTAGGACACCTTAGCTGTTATCCCCTTGTCCTCAATAATAATAAAATGTGCAGAAGGCGTATTTTCGGGAACAAATGGGAAATTTTCAAATTAAGCTTTTAGTGAGAGGAAAGATTATTCTAGAAGTTGGCACAATGACGAGATTTTATGGTAATCATAATTTAAGAAAAATTGAAATTTTTTTTTTTGTGTTTGGGAGATCGAAAATAACACGTTCCACCTAATTTTTATTCATGATGAGAGTTTCTTAATTCCTCATATTATTCATTTCATAAATTAAAGACGGGAATGTATATTTATATCGAGTTATATTTTTCTGTGAAGATTAACTGTGCTCTTTGAATGCTTTCGTCTTCTACAAAGAAAAGATCAATGCGGAAGATTAAGTGAATAGCATGTGGTATTGTCCTTGAGAAGAGAAGCCTTTTCTTTGAACAGCTTCCAAGATGCCCAAGTTGTTCTAAATTTGTTACTTTGAAATGGTACTACTTTTTTTTCTTTTGGTTTCCTCTTTACGTAATTCCAGTGTGCAAAATCATGAATGAAGCTTGCGAACAGAGGTGGTTTTATCCGTCTTTCACACCTACGTTCTAAAAATTCCTGTGATGTTTTAGCAAGAAATGGTATCCTTTTATTGATCTCTTTTACACAAAGTGTATTACGCAGTTGCTTAAGTTACTTGATCTCAAAATGTTTCGAGTTAAAATCATGATCTTCACCAGATCTTTCTGAGGTAGAATTTTATGATTTCTCAAACGAGATTTTATGTTAAATTTATCAGACGATTCTTAGTTTTTATAATAACTGTTTCAACAAAGATTTAACGCACAAATGGTGAAATCCGCACAATACTTTACTCCCTTTCTACAGTTAAAAAAATTCTTAGATTTAGGAGTAGGCGTAAGGATTAAAAGCAAATTAATTTTTGGAAATTGTTACATTAAAATCTCGAAAATATGCGCTCCCACTGCAGTTGGATTTTTTTTTAAGATTTAAAACAGGGTTTTTATTGAATATTTAAACTAAATTTATCCTTATAAGCTAAATTCTACTTAGTAGAAGGTAAATTCTTAATACTTAACCGTACAAATTATTATGTTTTAGAATTAAACAAATATCTAAGAACAATGTGAAAACTGTATGAAATAAAATTAAATTTTGTATAAAACAGGTTTACGAATTATCTGAAATATGCAATCAAAATAAATAATCATTTATAGTAAATGCAAATTAAATATACCGAAGACGGCGTATTTACGGGAGAAAAGATGAAGTGATTTTTAAGTTTTATGTAGGAAAGGGCTTATTAAAGTAGAGGAGCATTGTTGGATTTATGGTTATGTTTTTTAAATGCATATTCAGCCAATATGTGCCGATGTCTTGAAATTTAAAACTGAAAATTTGTCAAGAAATAATAGAATAATTTACGTATGGAAGAATACATTATTGGGCAAAATATTTAAATTCTTTTAGTAATTTCTACTTTCTGAAAACAAAAATTTGAAATTTTTGTTTTATACATAATAATGTTAATCTTATTTCAATAAATAATTCATTAGCAATAATTTCAAATTATTTTCTCTAGTTGAAATTAATTCTAAATTTTATATAATATTTATGAATGTATGAACATTTGTAAATAATCAATATATCTATAAGAAAAAAATATTTTCTTTTATTAATATTAAAAATTATGTGATATTAAAAGTTGGATGAAAATAAAGTTTTCTATTTCTCAAGCAATTTGTTAAAACTTATGTATGAATAAGTATTCGAGAAACTCAAATTGATAAAAAAAAAAGTGCTTCACTTTTTTGTTTGCTTAATATATATTAAATTACAAAAAAAGCAGTTGTATTTTTTTTTTTTTACTTTCCGTGATCATAACAAGTTTTTGTGCGAGATCGAATTCTTAAGAAATCGTATTTAAATCCTCAAGGAGAAAGTAAATAATTTTTAACTGCATAATGGAAACAATTTTTCTTTTAAAGAATAAACAAAAAATTAAATTTTCTTAGTACTTGATAAAGAACGTCTAATTGGGTCTCCATATCATCTAAAAAGTAAGTGCAACATGTAATCGACATGTTTTACAAGGTTTTCTATCGTCATCACCATCAGCTGAATGATAATCAAGGCCATCGGCTGACGAATTCTAATCAGTGTTCAAAGGGCAAAATATAGAACACACGGACATTTTTATTTATCTCGCTGACAAATAATTATTGCACAAAACAAGATCAATGTGTATGAATAGGTACAAAATTCAAATTGTAATTTCAGCGAGTGCAATGACGTATAAATATAGATGAAGTGTTGAGATATAAAAAAAATAATACAATACAATAAAATAAAATAAAAGCAACGACTGTTTGATACCTGTATATTCAAGAATAGATTCAAAAATTTTTATTTTTATTTTTTGCAGAGAATGAGCTTAAACTCAGTGGGGTATATAAAAATGCAAATGTAATTTTATCATTGAAAAACCTTTGATTTGCATTGACAGGTTTATCACACATTAAAGTGATACGCAAAGGAAAAAAAAGTCACTAATATAAAACAATATGTTATACAAAGATCTTTTCGTATTGTTTCTGCGTAATATCAAAAGTCACTTCTGAACTACTATTTTTTTATGAAAAAAAAATACGAATAATTGCTTTTATTTGCATTTTTCTTTCTAATTTGAAAATTTCCTGATTTATTGCAAATTACAAATATAAAGGTTTTGTACTATATACTTTTATATTTGTAATTTACAATAAATTTAATTGTGATACACAAGAAAATTCATCGAGCTAAATATTGCTCCCATTCTAAGAATATTTAAAGGACTCGATTTTCTTTAATAGAGAAATCCTAAAAAAATTTAGAACAATCCAAATTGTTTATTGATTTAACCAGTATAATGTAAGAAAACAACGATACGGAGTTTCTAATAGGAAACGATTCTTTTTTTTTCTACACTTAATGAGCAGAAACGAAACGGAGTTACGCATGGTGCGGATAGGACATTTTATTAAGATACCAGACGATTATCAATGAAGTTCACATTGACACAATTGAAGATTTCTCAATTAAAAAGGAAGGCAAATGCGTTATAAATGTTCTCGTTTTAAATAAAAATAATTTTTTGCTTTTTTTTTTTGTAATAAATACTATAATTAATGAATAAAAAACTCCTCATATTAATGTTTTTATCATTGTAAAATTTTTGTTTGATAATCATGTTTTGCATTAAGTAAATGGAAATTACATATCTGCTTTAGTAAGATAGATTTTGTGCCCAAATCGACGCCGCAGCTCAAACCAATCCTTATTCATTTTGTAGTGGATTCAAAATTTTCTCTTCTTGTGTAACTTTGGTGATAATAATATTTCGTCTAATCTAAGACTGTTCATCTGAACTCGTTTCTCGAAAGATATTCTCTCGGTAACCAGAACTTTTAATATATTGAGGGAATTTTACTTTCTGAATCTTTATTTATAGAAAGACTTTAAATTTCTCAGACGTGCTTTCTCATCTTTCTCTCATAGACATCTCAAGCTTTTACGCATTTTTTCTAACACTCCAGATTTCTGGTTACATGATGAGTTCAGTATAAAACATATTTCTTCTTTATTACAGAAAAAAAAATTAAAAGAAACATATTTAGTAAAAATTTTGATACCTATTAAAAATAAAATAAATAAATAAATAAAAATGCTTGTATTTATTTTAAAATGCAATATGGTAATTCATTTTAAATCATAAAAAAAATTAAAAACAACTGTGCCTAAATTATTGTAGTTTCTTGCAATTTAAATACGTATTTATATACACAAATGAAATTACTAAAACACTATTTAAATTTTAATATTTTCTAATTTAATGAATTTTATTTCCAACTTTATTGCACACAATCACCAATATATTTTCTCTGTTATCATTATTAAAGGCTATTTCTCGATGTGACTATTTCTATAGCGTTGAAATGAGATTCTTAGGTTAACAGTTCACCTTCGAAGAAAGTTTTTTAAATTAACGTAAATTTTGCCTATAATTCATATTTTATGATCTTAAGAGGCTTCAAAATAAAAAAAACACAAGAAAAGTTTTGTTAGTGTATATTTTTACAGACAAAAGAGTATTTTATACAAATATAAAATAAAATTAAGACATTCTGCAAAACATGGTAACACGATAAAAAAAAATACATTGACTTTTTGTAAATTGATCAGAACCTTGTTTAGAGAATAGACTAATTCTTTTGATAATATAGCCCTTACTTAGGAAGCTATGTAGTTCGAGGGCAAAGCACTGAAATTTTCTTTAAAAGTCATAGTAATTTTCCCTTTATTACAGTATAAATTTTTTTACTCAAACTAAAATCTCGAGAATAATCTGTTCTATGTATAAGTGTTTGAAAAACATACATATAAAATTTCAGGTTCATTAATACGTAACATTTTGAGATTTTGTGTTTGCAGTAATGAGATTTTGTGTTTGCAGTAATAATAAAATTTATTTGAGTCCCTTCGGTCAGAGCAATTCATGATTAAGTAATATTAAAATAGCTGTAACTCAGTTTCTAAATAAGATAAAAACAAAATTCAAACAGATTTCGTTTTTACAGAGGTGTTATTTTTCTTGTAATTAGACCTAAAATCTTTTTTAAAAAAATCTGATATTAGTAATATGTGTCGAATAGTTATAGAAGCAAATCTTTGTTAAACAAAACAAAAATTAAAAAACTGATCGAATTTTAATTAAATTCGTACTTGTTTCTAAGAGGCAAAGGGTTGATACGAATTCATTGAAAACAACTGGAACATTGGCTTATTTAGAAGCAAGGTATGAATTCCAATTCTTATCTCCTATGTCACTTTAACTTTAGATAAGGTGCTATTTGTTGTAAACAGTATACTTACGCTACTTGAAAATTTATGGTTGTCACCTGCTGCTCACATTGTGCTACATTTCCGAGACTGCGCTACGGAGGCTTTAAATGTTTTGCGTTTTTCGAACAAAAACGTATTAAAAAACTGCATTGACGCTGCAATAACGAAATTTTAATGGAATAACTATTTTTTATATTTAAAAAGTATCAAATTGTTTCAAGAGGGGATTAAATTTTTGTCAAAACTGTTAAACTGCGATTAAAAACTCAAAATAGAATAATAAATAAAATATCTAATTTGTCATTGATATAAACGTAATTCCACACACTCTTTTCATTAGTTGTATGATCTTCAATGGTTTTATGCAAAACTAACATTTCTAATTGTAATTTAAGCTTTGCAGCATTGCTAACAAAATCAAAACCTTTTTCTATTATTTAAAATTTTTAACATTTGATAAATTGTTGTGAAAGTTTCGGACATTTATGTTATAGTCTTAAAAAAATTGTTTTGTTTTCTCAAATTTCTAATCGGAGTTTAATTGTAATCAGTTACTGATATAAACATAATTTCCAAATAGCTATTTCGTTTCGGAAAGTCATGAGAAATACTAAAATAACTAAAAAAAAAACATACTCTTAGACCATTAACATACTAATCCCATAAAACAGTTCAAAAGCTTTATAAGTGAGATGCATCCTTAAGATCTGGAAAATAAAATATTGGGTCCTGAAAAATTTTTCGCAAATAAATTTTACTTGAGTGGAACATATTATGATTAGGGAAATTATAAGTGAAATTGAAGTCGGGAAAAATAATAGTCGGAAAGTTAAAACTAGTAATGCAAAGGAATGTTGCAGAATTGAAAACAACTAAAAAAAGTTCAGCATTAGCTATAAAACCACAGAAAAGAAATGTTTGTTAGAGAATTAGGTTGCATAAACACACAAATACGCAATTGTGGCGTCAGCATTTGGTATTACTGAAGATTGAAGGAAGCAAAGTGACAATCCAACAAACTACTCAGAAGGCGTCGAGTGCGGGCTTACTGAAAGTGGTTTGGCCTTGTTAATACAAGGGATGTTGGCAAGCTAAGTAAATCCATTACGTGTTGACAAGACACTGTCTGAAAGTAGGATTGACGCTACTGAAGTCGTTTTTGTAATTTTGAACGAGGTGATGACTGAATGTAAAGATATAATTTCTTAGATTTCTCTATTACATGAATGCGTTCATATTGTGATATGCAATATTACATGTTAGATTGTTCGTGAGAACGTCTAGTTAACAATATCTTTAAGAAGATTATTCTAATTACAAGTAAGGCTTTGAAAAATATAATGACTATTTAAGAAATATTAATGTGGAAAATATCAATTATTTGATATGCTTCAAAGAGACATTTTTCTTCCTTTTCTTTTTTTTTTATTCCCGAAATATTAAGACCTTTGCAGTATTTATTTTGCAATTTTTATTATTTTTTTCTTATTTTTAAATTATTTTCCGAGCCTTTGCTTTCCCCCCTATTTCATCCGATATTCCTTCCGAAATAATTTAAAATCCTCGATAAGCAAAAAGTTGAGAAAGAACTCAAGCGCCAACTACATTTAATGGAGACAATCTGTTACACTTATAGCTTTATTCTTGATTAAAAAAAATATATAAATCATAACGAAATGCGAATCTCTTTCGGTTAACATATACTCGTAAATAAACTTTTCGGCTATATTTAATATAAATTAGATAGAATTAAAACGCTTAAATAATGAAATTATGAAACAGCAACAAAAGTTTCTAGTTAAATTTGTTAAATAAATGCAGTTTCACTTATTACATTAAATTATTAGCTTTTCAAAAATATTTTTTGTTGTAGACATTGGACTGCTACGGGAGCCTGGGGTGTGAGGCACCCCTATATTCACGATCATGTTTGCGAAATTGCTTGGTAAAGCTGGGTTTGTTTCTTGCAGTACTGAGAGTTCGGAGAGGTTGAATTATAACTCGTAGACGTTGAGAAGATGCTGAATTTCTATTAGCTGTTAAGGATGGTGGGGAACGGAGAGGTTAACGGCTTGCTTGAGACTTTGGAGTGGCGGAGTTACGAGATAATGTATTTTTATTGGTTGTGTGTGTGGAGAAGAGTGGTTATAAATTGACTGCGATTGGCTGCTCAGAATGAAGTTTTTAAGATTAATGTCTGTTAGGTGGAGCCTATCTGGTGTTATGTTTTTAATTGAAATTTTAGAAATTAAGAGGTGGAAATGAAAGTGACGTAATTTGAAAAACAAAAAAGTTAAAAATGAGAAAGACTTGTAAAGGAGAAAGATTAATTAAGGTGGTTCATGAGAAGATTACCCTTTTTTTGTAACGATATTTAACTGAATATATATTTAAAATAAATTGTAAGTAACAGATATTTGCCTTTCATATTTTAGCTATTCTCCAATAAGTCACATTACATCTAAATGATGAAAAGCGAGCATTGTAGATGACGTTGCTTCGCACGAACAAAAGCTTCGCGTAAATTTACGAAATACCTACCTAATTTAACAAGTTAAATTTTACTCTCTCATCAGAACTAAAACAAAACGATTATATATTAATTTGAAGTTTTTCCAGAATTAATTTAAATAGTAATCAAAATTAAAGAGTTGAACTTTTGAAATGGAATGACAAAAATAAATAATTTGTGGGGATGGGAGAGTATCAGGTGAGTTGCAGAGATGACAAGATGCGATAGAAGAGTTGGTCAACCTTAATATTTCAGTCAAATAGAATAATTTTGTGTTAGTGTTTTTAAGGATAAATAAATGTTTTAAGACGTTTAAAAAGGAATAATTATTATTGAAATACCAAAAATGACACCAACATCAACACTAAGAGGCCCTTGGTCGTAGCCTGTAAGAAATCTGTGCAAGCCTACTCTACAACAGCATTTCTCGAACTCTTGAGCTTTTAAGGTAGGTTTCGGGGCCGAAAGTTTTTTCATATAGCAGAGGGGTAATTTAATGAAATTCGAGCTTATTGTGTGTATTGTGCATTCTTCTCGTAATATAATGAAATAAGTATTTAATTTTTCACAATGCAAATAATCTGTTGTAAGACTGTCTTCAACAAACCACAGACGGGTATAGGGGGTCAAAGACCATTTATCCGTCAAATATATATAGTTAGAAATACAAAAATTGTATACATATAAATAATTTTTAGGATGAGGTAACAAGTCACGCTTAAGTTAATAAACATATATCAAAATTAGAAAAACATTTTGCTTAGTAATTGGCCAATAGAGTTGCTTGATATTTTCGAACTGATGGGTCAAAATTATTTAGCCGACTCACACCTGTTATTGAATCGAATGTTGATGCTGTAGTTGAAAAGTTTTAGAAAATCCGGTTATAAAAATCTAAACACAATTCTAAATATCAGTCAGCTCTTTTTGACAAGAAATAAGGGATTAATTGTTTATTAACATCACACTAAGAAACAACACGATGGGGTTTAGCCTTAGACCTCGTCATTTTGAACCTTTTTCAAGTGACGAGGACTATACCAGAGCTGGCACCCTACTTTCTTAACTTCCACACCCTCTCAAGGAGAAGATATAGAGCCTCGACAGAGACATCAATCCCACTACATGGCGGGTTTTAAGGGCATCAGAACTCGAACTCAAGATTCGGTGGAAATAACAGAAGCTATGAGCTAGCGACTATGACCACTTGTCTGCGCGGCCCTTCATTGAAAAGGAAAGCACTCCTCCTTTTTCTTACTCTCCATCAAATCTTAAATTTATCCCTCAGACCAATAGAAATGTTTTACAAACAGCTACAAACAGAAATATTGAGTGATAGTTTATCCAAATATTAATAAAATTCAGATCATACCTGAGCCTTATAACAAATGTATGGCCATTCTTCCAAAAGCTAGGGAAAAACCAATCACGAAGCATTGCTGTTAGTTTCATTGACAGAAGGAAAAAACGCTTCTTAGATATTAAGAATCTTACTAATATTATTGGTACAATTATAGTCGTATAACTTTATTTTTACGTATTATACGTATTTTACAGGAATATATTGAATTTAGTATACTTTTTTTTAAATGTACTTCAAATTTTTTTGCTTAATTTCTTCTACCTTAAGTCACTTGAGGTCACACAAATAAGTTTTCAAATCATGCCAAAATTTAAATGTACAATTTCTTTAACATTATTTAAAATTTTGTACTAAAAATTAATTTTAAATTTCCATTTTTAATTTTTCGAAAGCTTGATATGTAATGAAAACTGAAATTTAACACCATGTAAGAATTGATATTATATATTTAGTTCTTTTTTTTTTCATTCTTCGACTCTTCTGTATTAGTTTTCAATAGGTTATATTTTGAAGCTCTTTTTATATGCATTATCCTTGGATGGGCTTTAAAATTTAGTGTTTAGTTAATGTACAATAGGACAAATAAAAGACGCAGACATCCTGTTGACGTCAGCAATGAAAGAGAAAAAGAATGGATGACTTTGGATTACATCCAAAATTGTTGTTGACTAATATAATTGCTAAATAAACCTACTCGTGTTTAAAAAAATTTGGAATGGAATTACGTCATAAGACTTGATAGGGATTAGAGAAATATTTAACTTGTATCTTCTGAAGTTATTTTTGCACTTTCAAAGATTTTTCTCTTTCAAAGCGGCTGTAGTTAAAAGTAGCCATTGAGTTTTCAAATATGATAACAAAATATTTGTAATGTAAAACTGAGTATAAAGTAACAAAAAAAAAATTCTTTTTACAAGCAAAAACAACTTATTGCTTTTTTTAAAAAAAATGTCTAAAAGAACTTTCAGTAATACAGAAGAATTCATTACCAAAATGTGACACTTAACACATGAGTTTAAATTAATAAATCTAAATTGTAACACATTTTTCAACTAAAAATAATTTCGATTACTATTCGAAAAACTATTGGAAATCTCTGTATGGAAAACTGTATGTTTATTACAATAATGCACGTGCATAGTATTTTTTTCCTTGTCAGTATAAGTGTACGTAAAAATTATATTATAGCAATGGTATAAATTACGAAATAGTAACTTTTATTATTCAATAAATTTGAGTTAAAATAAATTAGTAAGTTATACTAATCACGAAGTTATAATTAAATGCATTTGAATACCATTTCAGTAATTTCAATGTTCAAATACTTTCTTATTTGTTAAAATATCTTCTGTTATTTTTTTATCAGAAGATTTCTTCATTTTTATTTTAAACTTAATTATTAAACATTTTTTTTTCCAATTTTTTAAATATATGTTTATTTTTTCATTTCTTTCGCATTTCTTATTGCACTTCCCCATATATATATATATATATATATATATATATATACTGAAAATTTATGAAAGAATAATTTAAAATATTTAAAAAGACAAAAATCCAGAAAGAAATGTAACAATGAAAGAAATATATATATATATATATATATATATATATATGCATAAGAAAAAGCAATGAAATTACTATAAAAACACATAAAAATAAGAGAACAATTAAAATCCAAAATCAACAAAAGAAAACATTTAAAGAACTATGTAAAATAAACGAAAAACAATTGAATAAAATTTGAAACTTAATGAATGATTTGAATACTTTGAATACCCAACAAAACAAAACCTACACATTCAGACTGGGGACTGAATTGTGGGGTTAAACATGTTCTAACAACCCTCCTCCAGCGTACCTTGTTGGGAAAAAATGGATTACTCCAAAATGCAATTTATAAATTAAAGAAAAGAAACAAGAGAGAGAAAAAAAGAAAGAAAATGAAAGGCTAGATATCTCAATCATATTTTTTTTTGTAATTGAGATGTGTATATATATATATATATATATATATATATATATATATATATATATATATATATATTAATAAGGTTAAATAGACCTAATTTTAACATGTATATAAAATCAAAACAAATTGCAAATTATAACTATTAAAATTAAAATTTAAGAAATATATATTACAACTTTTAAATTGCAAATATTACAGAATTAATTGAAACAATTACTATACGAAGTTGAAAAAATGCATTCAAGTTATATATTTTATCAAAATTTAAAGTATATGTATATAATATGATGCTAGCAATATATACTTATCCAGAAAAGAAAATAAGCTATTAGCAAAATTATTACATAAAGTTAGCGGAACTAAGATACAAGTAATATTAAAAAGTAAAATCAAATTCAAACCATGATAACAGAAAAATCCTTATTGTAAGAGAAATAAAAATATTTCTAAAATACTTAAAAGGTACAAAAGAGAAAGCTACAAAAATGGACAATAAAAGCATTGGAAAATAAAAGTCATATAGTAACTAAAAAAGAAAAAAAAGAACAAAATGGATTTAATTTAATAAAAATAATATCACAGGCTATGAGCTGTTATTCGATTTACGCACGCGTTACAATCCAAGCCATCCTACTAAGCTATTACTTCAAATTTAAAAAAAAAAAAAAAAGACGGGAGAGTTGTAAATTACCGAAAATCAAAGAACAAGAACAAACCAAATTGCTGATACAGAAATTATAATAATTCTGAACTGAATTTATAAAAAGATAATAATTTAAAGATATAACTTAGATATTTCAAAAACAAAAAAAGATCTATTAATATATATATAAAGTAAGGAATTATAATCTTACTTAAGCAATAAATTTGTTTCTACATCAATAACATTGTAATATATAATCATTAGGTTATAATCGGGGTTACTTATAATACAATGTATACATTTCAATTCCCTCCCTTCCAGTTCATTGTTTCAATTAAAATGCAATAATTTTTTAAAAGATCTTTGTTTATTTCACGAACAGAGAAAAATAAAATAGAATTGATTATAAAATTCTAGTTTTGGGGAACGCTTCCATTTTAATTTAAATTATGTAATTTAAAGTTAGATTTTACGAATGTCAAATCAGGGGAGAAAGACATCCTTTGTATTTCTGTATTCTTCTAAATAAGTTTGAATTTTGCTTCAGAGTATAATAACACTTACAGAGAATGTCTTCTGTGAAAAATAACATAGAAACTTTCTGTCTCTTTACAATATTTCTAGGGAAATTTGAATTAACCTTTAATCAAGAAATGTAAAAGAAAGACACGAAAAATCCTTTGCATAAATAAATTTCAAAACCAGCCCATAACTTGTTTTGGTGAGAGCCTATAACCTTTCGAGAACACTAAAAGTCAAAACACAGCTGTATGGAACTCGAGTGAGAAATCCTTTTAAGCTTGAAGGATTCATTAGGTTACTTATAATCTAAACAGGGATGCGCTAATATACCGCAAAATATTGAAAACGCATCTCTCTCTTTTCTCTTTAATTGAAATTGAAATACCTACAATATTTAGAAAGCAATCCACACTCACACATAATTAATGTTAAAATCGAATTTATGTCAAAATGCTCTTTTACAATAAAATTTCAAAAAAAAAAAAAAAAAAAAAAAAAACCCTCTTTACATATAAAAACTTTCTCTTAGACGTATACGAGAAATTTTAAAAATATGACGTATAAGACTAAGTTGAAAAATCAATATTTAAGGAAACACCGGATTCTAAATTTCAAAATCTTTAATCTTTTTAGATCTTTAAGAATGATGGTAAGTTAGTAAGAATGGTCTTTAATATGTCTTTATAGTATACATAAAATATGCTTGAAAATTACTATTAATAATATTTTAAATCAGCAAAAAGTTTTTTTTATTTCCCTCCTCCCCCCTTCTCTTTGATATTCAAATTGCCCCTTGAGATTTAAAATAACATTTTCATGAATAAAATAACGTTTTTTTATGCTTATATTTGCGTATAATGTGAGGAATTAAATACAAGGGCTTTGATTTCAATGGTTGATAGAAAGGAAAACAGTTTCAGTATTGCAGTACATTTTTCCATGAAAAGCATACCATTATCATTTGATAACTTTGAAATAAACAACAACAAAAATCGTTGTGGGACATTTTATTATACAAGAACATGCCCTCAACCAGAAGTTATGGTCAGGAGTGCCATTTTCCTCGATAGCCGGACCCCTTTGGTCGTTATTAGAGGCACACTTACAGCACAGCGGTACATTCTGAGACCTGTTTTGCTACCGTTCCTTTTGCAGTACCCTGGCCTTGTTTTTCAGCAAGATAATGCTGACATACGGCACGTTTTGCTATGATCTGTCTTGCAGCTTGTCAAACACTTCCTTGGCCAACCAGATCTCTCTCCAATCGAGCATATCTGGGATATGATAGGAAGGCGACTGCATCTACCAGGGAATGTTGATGACCTCGCCCGACAATTGGAGCAAATTTGGCAAGAAATACCACAGGAGACCATCAGGGAGCTTTATCACTCTATGCCACGTCGTGTAGCAGCTTGCATCCAGGTTAGAGGTGGGTCAACACCTAATTGAGCTCGTTATTTTGTAACTATGTAACTCTGAAATTTTAATCATTTTCTATTCTGTACATAATTTTTGTATCCGCCAGTTTTTGTCTCCATCCTACAACTCTTTCTTGGAGCGTCTTTTTTTTTTTTTTTTAATAGAGTGTAATTCGCTTACCTGGAAAGAAACAATAGGTGTCTAAAATTGCAACAGGATAATTTTTGTTGATTATTAGAGGAAATTTTTAGTATTCTTGTTTTCAATTAAAATTATCTTCGTTACTTTAATATTTCTTAGGGCCTTTGCTTCTGAATCTAAATTTACTTTTAGAGAAAAAGCTTAAATATCGCATAATTATAATTGCGTTATATTAATTACATCAGATTTTAAACAAGAGGTAAGTTAAGAAATGAAACTGATCAACTGAAATTAATATATTTTAGATGAAAACTTATCCATCCAGAATATATAAAAAAAATTACACAAAATATGTAATGAAATTAATCATGACAGAAATTACGTCTAATATTCTAGCGAAAATCACAAATAGGAGCTGTAATTTCAAGAGCGGGGAAATTCAAATTGAGAGAGTTTGTTTAAAATGAAAGAGTGCTAATTCTGGAAGAGTGTTCATAATTATGATTTTGCAGTACTTAATCTAATAAGGTCAATATTAAGAAATTTCAATTAAACAGTCTTAAAATATACATTCCTTTAAAAAATTCTACTTTCATTTTAAATATTTTTTAAAATATCCAAGCAAATATTTGTATCTTCTCTTAATTTTAACTGTTGCTGACATTTAAGTAATACTAGTTTGTTTGTATAAAAAACTATCAAGAGGATATCTATATAAATTAAAATATTGCTAATGTAGAATTTACGTTAATTTAGGATGTCGCAGGCCACCAATCACTTATAGAATTAGAGAAAAAATGATATATACTCTACTTATTAAATAATACAAAATATTTTTTTTAAAATTATCCAAGTAGTTCAGGTTCAACAGAAGTATCCTTTTCATCTAGAAATATGAGACTTAACGTATCCTTTTAAAAAAGATTTTGAGTATTGCGGGTTGAGAAAGTCATCGCTGCAACTTTCCTATAGCAAAGATTACGGAGAGGGAAAATCCAATCGAAACGCAAACCAGTGGCGTAGCTTGGATTTCTGCCACCCGGTGTGAACTTTAAATTGGCTTCCCCAAACCAAATTCCCCGCCACAATAGAAATAAAAAAATAATATTATGAATTTATTGCTCCTGCTTAAAATTAAATTACTCATAGTTTAATATGTTGAAACGAATAAATAATATTATACGAGAGTAAAACTGCAAAGCCATTGAAAAGTTTAAAAGTAAACAAAACACTGCATCACTCTTCTAAATACTAAGAAGTTCAAGAAATAAAATGTCACCTGTTCACTGCTACGTCTATGATTTGTTGAAGGCAATAAGACATTAATTCGAAAATCAAAATGGACATATTAAGTGGATTTGTTGCACGGCAACAGCGGCTCGCGGTCAGCCGTGTTTGTTTCAAAAATAAAAAAAAAAAAAAAAAAAAAAAAAAAGAAAAAGAAAATGCAATTTAATTTTTTATTTTGAGTAGTGTATTTGACAAGCTTTTATTTAACTTCACATAAATGTAAATATATTTGCTTAGGTAAGATCTTACAATTTTGTTTTGAACCACTTCCATTTTTCCAGTTGCTTAGAAATTTTGTATAAGTATTTATGTAGTTCCGATACTGATACAGTTATTTGATTTAACGACCATGATCTGATGCTGCAAATAGGATACCCAGCTCATCGCCCCCTACATCGAGTGTCTCCAGAGGCTATAGCCCTCTCTGCACCTTCCAAGCTACTTCACTGACGCACACCGGTTTTATAAAAATGTTTGAAATATGTATTTCTTTTTATTTTTATGCATGGCTGTATTATTTTCTAGTCAACAAGCTCAACAATGTTCCATGGAGGAATAAAAACGTTATATTCTAAATATAAATACCAGTAAATACAAATGCTTCTTACGCACATGATATCGCGGCGCACTTGATCCTGATATCACCGATCGAATGTTTATATAAAATGCAATTAAGAGAAGGTGAAAATATTTTTAACTATATCACACCAAAAAAGCAATCTATATATATTTTTAAAGAAATTCGTCAAAAATTAATTTATTTGACAGTTCTTGAGTTAAATAAAATAATCGGTTACATTTTCTGCTGAAATTCGATTTTTTTTTATTGTATTCCGTTTATCAATATATGTTTATATGAATGTTATTTACAATCATATTTGCGTGGTGATTATATAATAGTGTAATAGTTCACAATGAAATGGTACATTATTCTTTTCTTTTAACAAAATTCAGATTTTATTATTAAACAGCTGTGATGATGTTCTAGGATAAAAGTTTACTATAAATAAAATTTTTGTATAAATTATTACTTTACTGTATGTCTCTCAAAGACTGCTAACCAGAAAAAAACATTCCCAGTACCGAATATTTCAAAGTATCCGTAGAAAACATATACTATCGGATATTATCTTTTCCAAATATGCTTCCCAGTTTCTTACGTACTTCCTCAATATCCATGCCATTTAAATACTCCGCTAGCAATTTTACAGGTACCTTTCTTTCTAAATACGTCATCGTATTATCGCAATATATCATTAATCTCTGCAAGGGCGCAAGCGAGTATTTTGTTTCCATAAACTATTTTTTCCCGTTAACAACGTCTTAGAATGTTTATTTTTCTACTGCTGCGCAGCATTTATCAACATCCACACTGTGTAAGAATTTTTTTTAAAGAAACTTTTTAGAAATCTATTTTTTCATCAGTGATACGTATGGAGGGGAGAAGAACTCATATATTTTTGTTTCTACCAGAGCAAAAACAGCCTTCAGTTTTCTTAGGCGTATATAGACTTCCCCTTTTCTGACATACCATCTAAAACAAGTTGACAAACTACCCGTCTATTAAATACTTGAAAGATTTTATTTTATTTCTTGTAGTTTTTCCAGTCAAAATAATCTTCAACACCAACGCGGATCCCCGCTTTTGATCTGAAGTATTTGAAAGAATAGCCTTGCTTTTTCTTCAGATGATACATTATTTATTTACATAACAAAAAATTTATTTACATAACAAAAAATAAATATAATATTGAGGTGAAAGTTTCAAATCTTCCTTACAAGCAATTTTATCTGTGGTTATATTATAGTAACGAATTTTGAATTTATTATTTGCTTAAGAAAAAAAGTCACTCAATCTTACAAAACAAAATAGATCACCAACATAAATTTTTATTATGAGGAATATGCTTCCGACTGTCCATTGGTATTATTAGGAAGTTAATCGAAGTTTTCTAATTGCATTTATACACACGTAGTACCTCACAACCTAATACTGAGAAACTCCTTTTTAAAAAAGTTTTTCAATCTAATAAATAACTTTCAATGGATTTTTTAACTGTTTTTTAATTGTAGATGATATCATTATAAAGATTTTGTACATATTATTTTCGCTGAAATTTTTGGAAATATTTTTTGAATCTAATCATAGGGTTTGTAGGACTTGCAAAGTTATCTTGCTATCTTGTCTTGTACTTTCTAACAGTTCAAACGACCTTCAGGGAGCTATTCTCACTTTTATTATCCAAAAACGTCTTCCATATAGCTACTTTCGCTCTATCTGTGATATGTTCTTAGAACTATATTATTTGGTCAAACTCTTAATTATTTTTATGGGTTTTTGAATTCGTTAAATGGCAACAGCTTTAAATAATAATAGACATTTGAAAAAGAAACGGATTAAATGGTAAGTATACTTCCTACTTTTCTTTACTTTAGAGGGTAAAATTTAATAGAGTTGCACTAGGAAAGAAATAGACAACTGTTTGTGTAATTGAGTTATGACAATTATTTGTTAAAAATTCATTCTATTTTACATTTTTTTTTAATTATAAGAATGAAGAGGAATCTGAGATTTGCAATTAAAGAAGATGTTTCAATTAATACATTTAGTTTGAATCTTAATATATGAGTTCGTGCTAGAACAAAACCAAATATATTGTTAACAAAACAGAAGTCCGGAGGGTTGATTACAAAAGCCAATGTCATCGGGTTAAATAAAATAAATTCAAGGAAATTTTTAGACTTGTTTATCTTGTAGTAAAATTCATTATAACTCCTATAACTGTAAGAAATCTAGAAGCATCTGTTCTCTAGTCACGAAGAAGTAATAATCATAAAATCTAAGATAAGCCTATCTCCATTTTGGAGAGATAAAATCCTAAGTATTCGCAGTTTTTACCCAAATTTTAGATTTCGTTAATCTTACAGATTAATGCTTTATTGGTAAAACGGCCAGGATCAACCTAAAGAAATCTGTTTAAAAGCAATTTTTATAACTATTATAAGATCGCGGGTAAAATGACATTCTCTCCATATACACATGCGCCAACTAACCCTTAAAAGTTAAGTTAGAGATAAGTTAGAGGAGTTACAGAATATACGAACTAAATAAAACGACAAGAATTACTCAAAAATGAAACAAAACATAATTTCTAAAAATATCGGTTAGAGAGAATGGCATGAAAACTATAAAATTAGCCTGAATAAAAATAGTTTTGATGTATTTTGCTTAAGCAATAATAAGAAAAATTGCGTTTCAATATCATTTGAAAGAATACAGTTTTTGCTTTTTATACTTTGTTTGGTTTGAAAACATTAAGTAATTTAATTGTTAATCATTTTTCTTTACTATTCAGATTAATTATCAACAAAAAGATTCTCTGACGAGATGATTTCTCACTCCATTTATTATCCATCTTCATCTACCTTTCCTTCCACATTTTGAGTCCTCGATTGTTAGTTGGCATGGGATTCACAATCAAGTCGCTACAAATGGGAATAGGCAATACAATCATAATTTCTTTTAATTGATTAGTGTGTTTGTGAGGATAAATTATTTATGAGTAATATTCCGAATCGGTTAATTATTGTCAATAATAATCATGCTATAGTAAAGAAATGAAACAAGAGGAAAAAATAGGATGAAGGTAGTTTAAAAGAAATGTAAGAAAAATATTCCCATAATATTGGGAATATTATAGGAATATTTTCACCATGGTGTATTTGAGACATACTTTTCTTAAGAAATTATATGCTTTTCTTGTACCTCGGGAACATAAATCGCGAGCGCTTTTTTAAAGGACCAGAGATAAAGATAAAAAAAAAAGTTTTGTTAGAAGTTTTTCTGGAAAGGAGGAAAATATATACATTAAATGCAATTTAAATGCTGTTTATTCTGAAAAAGTTGTCTCATTTTCAATATACTTAGTGATAATTAATGGAAATAAAATCTGATAACCTAAATATTTGAAAAACAACAAAGTGATGTAAAAATGGAGCTTGATGTTCAAATATATCCATTACATAATGAGATAATTCACTCAAAAGAAAAATGGAAGTATTTAAATTATTTTAAACTCAAATTTTATCTGATTAAAGTAAATTTGCAAACAAGAAAACGCGAGTTCATATTTTTTAACAAGGAATTCTTATGTGGTCTTAGTAGTGCTCTTTGAAATGATGCAAGCAGTAACTTGATTTAATATTATGTTTCTGGATAAAAGCTTAGGTCAATTTTTGGGCCATGGAAGATTTTAACGCTATAAAATTGGACTTTCGATTCTATTTTAAACAACAAAATCAGAACTTAACTTTATTTTCAAATTTTGTGTGAATTCTTTTCATTTGTACACAAAATTTTTAATTATTATTGTATTTCCTTAAATTTTATTCGAATAAAATAATCTCTTTTCATTTTCTTCATTTTGAAGTCTCATTGTCATCTTTAATATTTATTTTTTGTTTTCATTTTAAATAGATACTTGATAAACCAATACACGTAGAAGAGATATCTTTTATTATATAAAGGGAGAACACATTTCTGATAATAAAATTGGCATAGATAAAGTGAAACCTAATATTTATTTTTGACGATAAATAATAGTAAACTACAAAGTAACCTACGCTTTCAAAATTCTTTCATGTTAACTGAAGAAGAATGAGAATACAAAAGTATTGCGATAAGAAACATATTTCTTTCGGTTCAAATATGGATTTCTGAATGAAATCAATTTCATTTCCATGACTTCAGTTTCATTTTTAAGTAAGAAAGTTATTAAAATTTTTCCAGCCGTATTAATATAAATGAATAAATTAATTTAAAAATTAAAAAAATTTCCTTTTATTGAATTTGTATTATAAACTTATAGTTTTAAACTGCCAAATGAAATTTCTAGTTTGAATACCACACGATGTCCGAGAATAAATTTATAAATACTATTAGCTTCGGAATTTTAATATATATATATAACTTTCGAAATAAGATTATATATCTCCAGTTATATTGTTAATTGTAGGATTTTTTTAATCTCTTTTTGCTTGCAGCGTCAACAATAATGTTATGATTAGCTTTAGAAAATTTATACATAATTTTTAAGAGTAGGTTTTAAAGAGCAAATGATTAAATTGTATAATATGTTGATGATTTTAGCTATGCTTTCACTGTTATACAAATTATGAAATATATATAAGATTGACAAATTACCGAATTCTCTTTAAAATGTGAGAAAATGAATATGTTTTGAAGGATTGCTTATAGCAAAAATCCAGTTTTTCATGAATATATCACTTAGAATAGACATTTCTTTGGACAATTTTTATAAACCAAATGAAGGAAAAAATACTTTTTATGATTAAGCTAATAACTACAGAATAAAATAACTTATCAATATCGAGTTTGAGTTTTAGATTTAAATCTAATTTAAATGAGATTGTTAATTAATATTTAAGTAATATCATTTTTAGATTTATTAACAATACGTATTATGAGATTACAATTCCGCAAATTTATTAAAAAACACAAGAAGAGACACAAAAATTATTGATCCTATCTCACTAAAAAATTCCGGGAAGTATTTTCCTTTCAGTTCTGAAAAATAATATCTTAAAAACATTTATTTGAAATTTATTACACAATTTCTGTTATTCGAAATTCTAAGAAAATTGCATTTTAAGGAAAATGTTCGAAAAAAAAAAATGATATCAGAAGTAATATTTTCAAATAAAATAATTAAAATTCAATTTATTCACATAAATATTTGATTTAATACTTTTTTGAAAGAAAATTTTCTTTTACATTGAATTGTAATTTTTTTAAGGTTTATGAGTGTATATTTCCAGTTTTTTCTTCAAGTAAACCAAATAATTCAACAAATTTATTTAATTCATATTATGAATAATTAATGAGGTTTTGTATTATTTCTGAGGACAAAATTATTTTTAGTTACATCCAGTGTGTAAAATTTCTTCAAATTAATTTTTTGTTTTCCCGCTTTTGGATATAAAATTTTGTTGTGTAATACAGAAATTTTTTCTTCTTCTGTTTACTTCACCAGCAGCAAAACATATGTGTCAGGAATAAGTTTATCGAAACCCTGCAAAAGTATTCCAATGCACTATGACAAAGAGAATGAAAATTGGCTATATTCCTTGAAATTCGATAATCAAATTTGGAGTAAAAGACATCAGTCATATTTGGATTTTCAGATTTCCAGAAATCAAGACCAATGGAAATCAAGAATAGATTTTGCTTTCCACAGATTCGAAGATCTAGTTCTTATACGAGGGGTATCGTAAAGTTTTAATTATTACTAAAATAATTGAGATACTTGTATAAAATTTATTCTGCATGTTAATTGATTCTTATTTACATAATGTTATAAATTACAACTACTCAGGTTGTATCGTTGGATTTCAGGAAGTTGAATAAAGTAACCCGTATATGGATGAGAAAGAGAGAGTTCAATCGTAAGGTTCAAAATGACGGCCCTCAAATAGTCAAGAAATGAATAACTCAAGATGGGAACGATGTAGTAAAACCTAAGAATAATAAATAGAAATTAAGTTTCTAGCTCGAATACTTTTTGGTAATAATTAAAACTTTACCACATCCCGAGAAAATAATTTAAACTTTTTAATACTGAAGGTTGTTTCACTGAGGCTCATAATATTGAGGGTTAGCTGTAATTTAAAACATTATGTTTACAAGGATCAACAATGTGTGCAGAATTTTTTTTTATCCATTTATCTCGGTTATTTTTGAATATTATAATTAAAACTTTACGATAACCCTTCATATCTCAAAAATTTCCTTTTTTTCTTAAAATTTCCTCTGTTTGTATCAAATAAATGATTGCTATCCTTATCGACTATTTAATAGTAATAAAAAGGATTTGCATTTATTATATTGTTTATTTAGAACGCTTTTCAGTTACCAGTAACTTTACTTACGGCAATAACTAAATACGACAGCAATAAAGAAAAAAATTCTAAAAGATTTTCTGGTTATTTATTTTGTACGATAATACTTAAAATATATACTATATTTTTTCACGAATTCTGATAATATTCACTAATCTCTTTTAATATTAGATTTGAGCTATATTTTCATGGCATTAACAATAGTAAGGTATTTATCCCGGAAGAACAAAAAAAGTGTATAAGAGATTTTATTTTTTCAGAGGATTTTTGTAAAGAGCTTTACAATTTTCCGATAGGAAGATACAGAAAAAAAAGAGTTCCTCATATCAAGAAAATGTTAAGGATATAGTCCTCTATAATTTTAATTATTAATGGATAAAAAAACGATTTTGTAAAAAAACCTGCAGCCTATTTTTTCAATATTGCAATGATCTACCTCCATACATACCTGACTTGGTCTTTACCAAATATGCTTAATTTTAGCAAAATATTTTATTACGATTACATCTACAGAATATAAAAGAAATTTTATACTTATTTATGATACATTTTTATAAAAGTATTAAAGTACCTGTTTTCTATTCAATTTTAAACGATGTTTCTTTAATACATCAAATCAGTGTAAGAGCTAATTACGTACAAAAACATCTACCACGGATTTCAAGAGGCATGGCGACGTTCAGTAATCAGGAAAAGTTCACGCCTTCTGAAATCAATAGTAGAAATGACGATGTATAAGAAAACTTGCGATTTATGCTTTCCATTATAGCGCCGTCTAGCGAATCGCTGCTTGCTCTCCCCCATGCATTGTAGGTTAAAAATTGCTTGTTCAGAGGTTTTCTACCACCCCTTAAATTTTCCCCCATGAGTTTTGAAACATTCTGTATAGTTGCGCCGAAATGATTTTATTCGTTCGATATGATCAACTTTATCGCAATTGACAGTTTTCAGAAAATGAGGAACCAGGCATTATCATTGTCAAATGATCATGTTCAAAATTACAAAGTCATTAATTCTTCTTTTGAGTATTAAAATGATTAAAAAAAAATCAAATTGCTGTAGATTTTATTGCATCTATTTCCTGTCTCTTTCTGCGATCACATTACGATATTTGGTGACTATGTTCCCTTTTTTTTTATTATTCCTTTTTATTTCGACATTTAAGAATTAATCGAACCTGAAAATGGCTTACTCTACCATACAAAAAAAAACTTGTATGCTCTACTTTGATATATGTGTTCTTTTAATTTCCTTCAAGTTGGATACTGTTTTTAAGACATCGCCATTTTGAAGACAACAATGCACTTTTAATTGAAATTTACAAAATATACAACATACATACATGAGTATTTTAGTATTGAAAATTGTGTTTGGAATATCAGTATTTAAATGATACTATATGCAAGTCCATAACTTCTTATAAAATTTATTTTAAATTGTTGAAATATTTAAAAAAAGGGATTATAAAAACATTTTAAATTTTTAATAATTATTTCAATTGCATTTAAAACCAAATTATATACCTTTTTGATGTAACATATTGTTCAAACAATTTTATTTATAGAAACCCATTTCCTACAATAAATACATAATATTTGAGCTATTTAGTTACCTCCTACAAATAATTATCTCTGATTTCATGTCATTGTGAAATATGATTCTTTAAAAAATGCGTATGTCTTAAAAACTCTTTAAGGTACTCTGATTTTCTATAATGAAATTCAAAAATCCAAACAAAGAAAGATCAAAATCTCAAATGTTAATCATGCTGAAAGCTTTAGAATTAAACATTAAATCAATACGTATGGAAATTAGAGTATACTTAGCTGCATTCCCATTAATTTTAGAAGCTTTAGAAAATTTTGAAAGTTATCATTGTAATATAAATGCATCATTAATAGCAGGTTTTTTTTTTTTTAAAAAAAAAACAAAAACAAAACATGAAATAAGATAAGATCTAACTTGAATTTCTATGACTGTCTATTACTATTCCTGGCATTCTATTTTCGTAAACAGACAGTGGTAGATTAAGATCACAAATTTAGTGGTTGGTGAGGTATGAGTTGAGTTGGAGGATCCCTATTTTATCAAAATTCATCACGTAAAATAATGAGTGTTGCAGCATTTTTATTTCGATTAGGCCTCGAAGTGCTCAAGTGGTTTGATGTGGAAACTAGAAGAAAAAGACTCACTCTCAACAATCATTCTCGTCATTTGACCGAGACTCAGAATTATGAGGAATGTCACTATCAGTTCTTAAGGAGCTTCTTTAGGAGTCCTTAAGGAGTGGCGTTAATTCAAACCAATCATTTCCCCTAATTAACGCATTTCTTCCTTAAACATTCAATTTTTTTTCTTGTGTAATGAAAAAATTATAAATTCCTTAATATTGTATATAAAGGGTACGCATACCTTAATAAAAAATTATCTAAATCGAATATAGAAATCGAAACTGTACAATCTTATTCGATTTTTAAAAAGTTTAATCGTATATTCGTACAACATATTCCATACTATACATAAGGAGAACAAGTTTGAAATTTTAATACCCTACTTAAAAAAATTGCTTTTTTTAATAAAAAAAAAGTTATGTTTTATTTACAGATGGAAAGTAGCTCTTAAAAGTCATATTTTGCCTCTATCATGCGAATGTCAAAAATCCTAAAATTTCTTGCGCACATTTGAAATAGAGGATTAAACATATATGTAACGAATATATACAACGTGCAGGATAAATATAAAAAATTAATTTCCTCGAAAATAAGTTAAAATGAACCAAGATTAAATAAATAAAAAAAGGTAGCCGATTGCTAATAGTTACTTAAATATATGTCTTAATGAATATTGTATTTTTCTTTTAATGAGTATAGCACATTGGACACAACTTTCTCCCCCTCCCCCTTATAGAAGAAGGGAACATTCTCGTAATTATAAAGTTAATACTTTTAAATATCCACATACATAATTAAAAAATCTTTTTCGATTTGCTTAATAAAAAGCCAAAAAAAGCCTCTCCCTTTTTTTGATTAGACTGAAAAATATCCCCGGAGAGCAACTAATAGTGATTAGTTTTTTCATTTACTTTCTTTTTCTTCCCTTGCGAATACATTCAAAGGAATATGATAAAAAAGTTTTACTATGCTTATCGAATTCTATCATAACAAAATCCGTTTCATTTCTTATTCTTACTTTTTTTTTTATTAAAAAAAATAATAAGACCACCTGTCGATATCTTTCTAGCGAAACCGGATATAATTGTTTAAAGATGGAAAAAATAAAACCGTTGTGCTCTTGAATCTATTGCTTGAGTGGCCAAAAGAATGATAATTTTTTTGATAATAGACTTGAATTACTTTTTATAGAGCATAAATTTCGCAGATCAATATATGGATAATTTGAAAAACCTTTCCAAGCGAAATCTAAAAAATGTCTGGATATATTGGAATTAAATTATTTAGAGCTATAAAAAGATCTCTCCAAAAGTTACTTTTCCTTGCTAACTTTACTTTGGTCAAAAAATGAAAAATGTGTGTTATAAAGTTTAATTGATTATAATTATATTATGATGTGCTCATTCCAGGCGGATTTGGTTCAGTCAACATTTTGTAATACTGTATTTCAAAGGCATGTTTCGACAGTAGAGTGGCAGGGATAGTCTGATGGTTATGACCGTTGGCTCGAGGACGGAGGTTTTCGTCGACTTGTGAATTCGAGCCTTGATGCCACAAAATATCCACCGTATGAACGAAACTGATGCACGTTAAATATATCTAGGCTCAAAGTCCTCCCTTTGGTGTGGTGTGGAAATCTGGAGGACGAGGTTATAGCTCAGATGTCATCCTCATCATTTGACCGAGGCTCAAAGTTGCGAGATCCGTAGTCAATAGCCCTCGTACTGCTTCTAATAAAACCGAACAATCAGTCGACAATAGATGAAAAAGGGAAAGGAGAGGTAAAACCAGATATCCACTTTTTTGACCTTGAAGGTTCTGCTTAATGTAGATTTACTTATGAAATAGGACCTATTGCTCACACCAAAAAATTTACAGTCGTATTTCGTCCGGCAGCTGCGCATCTTGTAATTATCACATGTTTTTTTGAAAAAGTGAAAAAAAAAATAGTTTGTTCGTCCACCCATTACACCGGCTACGTTACTCCTACTTTTGCTGAAAATTTTAGATAAATGTTGTGATGTTTGATGAAGTTATTCCGCTAGTTTCCGTTTTTTGGAGTGTCTGTAAGTTGCTATCGTTGCCGTGTTTAGAGTAATTAGTCCTGTGGAGTTAAAGTCTAGGGCGACAAACCTTCATCAACCCCAACTTCTTGATCTAGCAGCAATTAATCTTCATTTCAGTTCTTTCCAGTGGATATCTGGCATCCCCCGAAAGAAAAAGAAGAAAATCAACCGAAACAAATGGTCCACAGATATATTGACTCATCTCCCTACAGATCCAAATTGCAAAATGGTTACCAAATCCAAAAAAATCTATCAGTCAAATAGATGAAACTCCATTAGAAGAAAGAACTTAAAGAAAAATGAGTCACATAAGATACCTTAAACAAAGAAGAACAACAAGGGAAGAAGGGTAAGAAAAGGAAGATTGCAGATAACTTGTCATCTGAAGAGACGAACAAATATTAAAAATAGAGATTAAGTTGAATGAATATTAAGAATAAAGAATAAGATGAATTCGAATAAACTTATAGGATTTCTCCATATAAGTTCTTAATTGTGTTTCTATTAGCATGAAAATTGACTAAATAATTAAAATAAATGAAAAATAAAATGTTGTTTCGGTATTTTCTACGTTTTTCTCCCTAGTTATCTGGTTTTACCCGTTCCATACTTCAAAAATTACTCCTTTGGATTTGTTACACTGAACTAAAATAAATGCTCAGGGAAAGGTAAATTTTATCAAACCTATAGCATTTTACAATAGTCTTTGTGTGTAGGATTATTCGTTGGTCTTTATTTGCTGCATTTTTAATAGAAAAATGAAATGAATCGTCAACTAAATTATGGCATCCGGTCATACCATTCTTTCCCTAAAAGCAGCTGCTTGATGGTTTTGTGTATTCTGTATAAAACATAAATTATTATTATAGCATGAAAAATTACACAGATACATATTACTAATACATGTACTTAATTTTACCTTCCCAGGACAATAACAAAATAAATCTACATTTTTTAATATAACAGTTAATCTGAGGTTCAAACAAATTTTAATAGTTTTATTTTAATTAATTCCAATAAAATAATCAAAGAAATAAACTTAAACATGCATTCATTTACAAAAAAGGAATTTATTTTAAATAGAACATTTTTTTCCACCACAGGAAAGGAATCTTTACTTTTGGAATGATTTCTAAAATATTAGCAACTTGAATAGTTCCACTTTTTGTAGCAGCATATTTTAACTAACCGTAATATTATGATTATTCATTACAGGATATTAAAGAGCTATTCATTGAAATTTAACAAAAGTAGCGAAAAGTTTCCTTCCAAACACACATGGAAATTTTAATAAAATATCAACAAAGGAATTTTTTATTAATTTTCTAACACAATTTTGTGTTAAACTCTTTCTAAAACCACTTTTCCTTGAATGACGTTTACAATAAATTATTTGTTTAAAACACATAAAAGCAGTTATTTTTGTAACAAATATACGCATACTTATTTTATTCATTTTACAATTCCTATTAGAGAACATTGAATATATCTAAATTACCGAATTAACGTTTTTTTGTAATGACATATAAACACAACTTAGGATATTTTAATTTTATGCGGATAAAATAGAGATGAAAAATATTCTAAACTTAATAACCTCCTTTGGAATATAAATAGATGAATACGACTTGAATATTTCAATGTTGTTTTTTATTCAAAAATGTTTGCAATTTTCAGAAATAAGAAATATTCAGACAATATCCAAGACACAATATATATTACCTAACTTCACGTGAAACAGTTTAAGAATAAGACTAATTTGAAAAAAACTTTCAATATAAGAAATTGAATTCATTAGGTACACGTAGTACAATCCCCCCAGAAAAATATTGAAAATAATTTCAATATTATATTTTTGAAATACTTAGCAGAGAAAACTATATCCATTAATGAAATGAGAGAAGAAGAGAAAATATTTATAATATTTTTATTTACCGTCTTAAGAATATCGGATTGGGTAAAAAGCTACTGATATAGATAATTATCGACTTCTTTTGTTACACATCCATGGACAAATGTATTAAAAAACCTTTTAAAAAATCCTGTTTATAAAATACTGTTGCTTTGGACAAATATAAATTTGCAGGTATAAGAAAATAATAACTTTTTACTTACAAAAAGCAGTATTTGATTGGGCCTCTTTTAACCTTGGTTACTGCATTAATTCTTTGAAACATGATGCTCATTATCTTACAACATTTGTTTTTGATTCTTTTTTTCCATTCTTGCTGTAGGACGTTTTTTAATGTCTCCTTTGAAGCAATTGGATACTCCCCCTACCTTGCATTTGAGAACATTCTGAATGTATTATATGAATGAGATCCGAAGACTGTGGGGCCCGCTCCAGGACATCTATACCATTGTTTCTCAGGTACACCATAGTTGAAGAAGATTTATAACAAATATCATTGTTTTGGTGAAATTTAATCCCACCCATATTTGTGTTCCCAAAACTCTAAGAAAATGATGACTGTGAGACCATTTCGAGGACATTTATGAATCTTATAGAGTTCATTGTTCTCTCGCAGATAATCATTTCCCCTAAATTTTCCCGCCATCTATATCCAAATCATAATATTGCCTTCTCCTTGCTTAACAGTATGTGCTATACATTTCTGAAGATATTCGTTTACTCATCGCTTCACATATCTTAACCAGATGTACTATACACCTAAAATATTAACATAATATTAGCTAACTTTGTAAAGCTATTTTCATACATTTTTGATACATATTGAAACACTGGGGCTGTTTTCTTAATAAATGTAAATTAATTAACATATATCTAGGATTTAGATTCGTCATATCACAATATCTTCCTCTGTAAGGTGTTGATGCTTAACAGCCCTTGCAAACTGTATTTTTCTATGTTTTTGGAGAGCCGTGGCTTCTTCTTATGTTTGTAACCTTTGAGTTCGGCTTAGGCATGTCTTCTTTGAGCGGTTATAGGCAAGATTTGCTTTTTTGTCACTACCGATAAACCAGCAGCTAGTTGAGATGATTGTTTGCTGTCACTCAAAAAAAAAAAAAAAAAAAAGCAGACCGTTGTAACAATCGGTCCTCTCTCAATGTAGTGATCTTTTTTCTTCCTATTCTTCTGCAATTTAATTGTGAATCAGAAATTTTAAAACGTATATTGAATTGCACAGCTTTTGCAACCTCAGTTCGGTTCTTGCCCATATCGATTTTAAACTGTATTTTCAAACGTTGTTCTTGACTACTAACGGGTTTTTCGAAAATAAAGACAATGTTTTTTATGACTTCGGTCAAATTAACAGAACTTGAATGTGAATATACATACTAGAAACGGGGAGCATTAATTAATTTTCATCCCTAGAACAATTTTTCACTATCGTCATGATAATATTTTATTGGCTGCTGAATGTATTAACGTTTGTTTATTAAGTAAATTAAGTGATTTCGATAAGACTGTCAAATACTTTTGTCCAGAGTTGTAGTGTTTTACTATTGAGATAATGTTAAAAGTGGTGAAATCAATTACAAATAAACTGATGACTTAGAATAGTATTCATGTTTAAATCTTGATTTTTAAAAATATTTGTATGGTAAATTCTTAAGAATTCTATATATATTACTCATGATTTCTAAGATGAGCAAAAAGAATTCTAATTTGCATATTTTTAAAAGAATAACCTTATTAATATTTCAGAAGAAATAAACATTTAATAAAACTTATTAAATTAGCTCGCAGAGGTTGGTCTGAAATTTCAAATAAAGCCCCTTTTTTAAAGAGAACTTTTTTTCTTGTAAATAATTGTAAACAATACATTATACCGTTTCAGTAAAACGAAATTCTTTATCCGTTTTAAAATATACGAGTATATACAATAAATATTTTAGCGTATATTAAAACAATGTAGGATAACGTAAAATATTCAATTAGATCATTGTAAAATATCTAATTTGCTTAGCATTTTAAAATAGACAGGAAATTTACTGTAGCTTTACATCGAATTTTTTAACTATTTTTATCAAAACAAATTTGTTTATGTTTTGAATACTCATCGAGGGAAAAATAAACTGTTTATTCCTTTTATAATGATAAATAAATATTACAACACAATTAAAACAGTGTCAACAGCTTTTACTATTGAAAAATACCACTTTTCTTTGATAAAATTAGGATCCAAGATGTATTAGACAATAAACATATTAATTCCAGAACTCTTAATATCAAGCTGAAATTAAACACAATGCTATTTTACATCGGAATAATATGAAGTACCATCCACACACCAGATATTCATAAGCCAAAAATGTTATTTTACGTCTGTTCCTTATGGATAGAGCGCTAACTTGTATTTTAAATGCTATTGATTAACAGCAAAAAATTTTAAATTTTGTCAAACGAAAGAAAAAAAAGTTATTTAAATTAAACCATTATTTGAGGTACGATATGCTATTGCTAATTTAAACTAAGTAAGCGAAGACTTAAATATTAGACAAAAATTAAGGTTTATTAAGTATTTCTGCAAACTGATTAAATGGTTCGTGCTTAAAAACAGTTTAACAATGATTGCTAATTCCTTAAAAGCTTAAAATCTAATATTTTAGGTTCAGAATTACTACCTAAAACATCCATTTGAAATGTGTTTGCTTTGAATATTTTTTGTTTTGTCAATTGTTCTGATTTGTTTAATTTTTTTTGTTGGCATATAGGAAAAACTACATTAAAAAGTAATCATATTAATACTGTATTTTAACATGAACATATGAGTATATAACTATTTAATAATATTTTTTTGTAATAATGTACACACACTCACACACATGTATATTTCTCTCGCTCTTTTCTTTCTCTCTCTCTCTCTCTCTCTCTCTTCTCATAGTATATATATATATATATAGTACTTTTTTCATAACTTATATATATATATATAATAGAGAGAAACAGAAAGAGAAAGAAAATTCTGTTACTTTTGGTGTATTGAATTATAAGTGACAGTGAAAAAAGTCATACATAAAAGTAGGCAGAAATAAATTTATACAGAGAAAGATTAAATGAAATTAAAGTATTTCTTAGTTTATTTTTCTATGGTATGGTTTTATATTTTTATGAAGATTTATCGAGGTTTTTTTTTTTTTTCTTAGTTAAATTTTGAGTTTAAAATTTTTATTACTTTATTTATTTATTTTTCTTTTATTTATTCAAATATATTTTGCAAATGTTTTAACTTTCAATCCTTTCAAATCCATTCTAGAATAAATTCCGAATCTCTGAAAAAGAAATAGTTCAAAACAAATTTAATCTAACATTAATCCTGCTTGGTTCCTCAGGATTTCGAATCCCACGCAAATAATGAGAAAGACACCAAAGTTAGGAGATCAATTTCCAAATTTTCATGCCAAACCAAGCGGGGGAAACATATCAAAATTCATTTGCGTACAACTAGATAAGTGATAATGCTTATATTTAGTAATAAAAATTCTTCTAAATAATACTGAGGTCTTACAACTAAATATGAGAAATATTAATCTTATTGATCATGAAAATAAATCGTTACTCAAAACTATCAATGATGTTATATACAGAACATTTGATTGGATAGAAAGGAGAAAATAACGTCATATATCAACAATAAACACACACAAAATATAATAACGATAAAAATATAAGCCAACAAATTTAGGATTAGCAAAGCTTGGTACGGAATGTTTATAGAAAATGTAAGGGAATAAAATGCCAATTAAATGATCGTATGAGTATATAAAGTCAACATTAAGAGTTATGACACCGGAAATTTGGTATTCATTCTCTGGACTTTCACATTACGCCTAGTAAGGATTTTGAGAATTTAATATACCCCCCCCCCCACACACACACATGATTACATCTTGATCATGTGGAAATATTTTTTTTATTGGATTAGTAAGTAAAGTGCGGGCAAAATTTTGCTTAATATTATTAGCTTTGTGACGTAAATAAACGAAATATATGAGACAAATGCATAAAAATACGATTAAAGTGAAGCCTTGGCGACTTTCAGGAAAAAAGGCCAATTTATAAAAGAGGACGCCAAAGTAGCGATACATAATGAAGTAGAGTATTGAAAGGTTACCATATCCTAAATCACCACATTCAAATCGTTATCGCACCTAAGAGTCGATAATTGCCAAGGGGCATCCGATACATCACTTGAACCAAAAATACTAATCAATTGCTTCTTTTTCATTTCATCTGGTTCAATCATGAATCGAAAGCAAAACATTATGTTTCTGACTTCCAAATACATTGTAAAAAGCTTTAAAAAAAAATCGCCGTTTCTAATTCAACCAGTGTATGATTTTCACAGAATAAAGGTCCACAAATTGTACATGCGCAAAGATGAACTCTGCTCTATGTTTGGTGACATCGGCAAACAGTCAATTTCATCCGACTTCCGACCGAAAGTGATAAAAAATTCTGACAATTCATATCCTTACTGATAAGAAAATTCCTCACTATCAACTACCTGCAATTCACGTGGTAATCCTTTCAGTTACATCATTTAATTGGAAGGTATATTAAGTTTTTAAAAAAGACAAAACAAACATTCATGTTGCATAAGTCACGCTGTGGAATTTTTCTGATAACGAAAATATTTCCTTTTCTCTCTTCAAAGCGGTGTCTCTTTAATAGGAACTGAAACCCTAAATAAATTTTTGTTTCAGTTGAAAATGTTTTACGATAACCTTTTTATGAAAATAAAAATTACTATACATGTGTCTTTGCCGAGAGATTAATCGTATGTTTATTCTTATTCAATTTTCTGTATGTTAACTATCTTACTTTATTGTAACATATCAAGAAGGAGCAATATTTGTTTAAAATATTATGAGCTCTTTAAATAAATGATTTATAATCATTAGGATTCATGGAATTTCTTGGACGTATTTGAAAGTTAATTTGACTCGATTCGAAATTAATATTTTTTTCCTCTTAAAATCGGGGGGAGGGAGGGGAAGAAACTATTATTAGAGCGTTATACTAAAGAGCATCGAAGACTTTTACTAAATATTAAATTATTGTTTTCACTACTTTATAATATTATAGACTTCATTCTTTGTATTTATATCTTCAGAAATAATTATGAAATTTCCAATTTTTCGAAATAATTTAATTTCAGGTGTTTTGCGAGCACAGATGGAAGTAGATTCGGATAATACGAATAGTGTCATGGATGTTAACATCTTGAATTTTAGTACGATCAAAAGCATTTTATACGGTTATATATGAATATTAAATGAAAAATAAATCTGCAGCTTCCTTGTTTTTTTTCTTTGAACTTCATATAAAAATAAATAAATACATCATTAACTTTCCTTCAGTTTATAGGACCGCGGTTGTCTGATGGTCATGGTAGCAGACTCACGGACGGCGGTTTTCGTCGAGTCGTAAGTTCAAGCCTTGATGCCACTAGAGACCTGCCGTTTAGCCGAGGCTGATGCACGTTAAATTTGTCGTGGCTCAAAGTCCTCCCATGTCGCGGTGTAGAAGTTAAAAGAGGGGTGCAAACTCAAGAGTCGTCCTCGTCACTTGACCGAGGTTCAAAATTATGAGGTTTGTCGCCAATAGCCTTCGTGATGCTTATAGAGTGACGTTAATAAAACCAACCAACCCACAATTAATAGAATACGAAAATGGATACTCATGTAGCACACAATACGCTGAAAGTGAATCGAAACAACATTTTTATTTTGTAGAAGTACACAAATATGAATTTTCCAAGTATTATCTAAACATATTCAATATAAAAAAGCGTTCAAGCTATTCAAGCGTTCACATTAGATATTCGCCTCATTCTAAGATTACTTTTCTTTGTGGATATTCAACTTCTTCAAACATAACATAAAACAAAACTAAATAATTTCTATAGAATTAACCTAAAACTGTATATAACATTGTATTAGATAATAGTTTTATTCAATCCAAAACATAATAAAAATCTGGTAAAATTTAAGATGTAAATTGTTTTGATTCTTATACAAAATTATTACAACTGTCTTTGAACATGAATTCAGTCATTCAATAAAATGCTTTTCCGTTTAAAATTAAACTTTTAAAATCTTATATGAAATAAATAAATACGTATAGTGTCTTGTTTATAAAAATACGTTATTACAATTGGAATAAATAGGAATCATTCCTAAGGTAACATCCCTAATTCACATAAAAGGCATATAAAACATAGATGCACAAATGTGTGATGATAATTTGAGCGAATTGGGAAACTATAATACATTTTCTAATTATGATAATATGGTTAAAAAAAGTACATCGTAAGGTTTCCATACTGTTAAATAAAATTCTGCACAATTAAGTCCTTGATAGGTAAGTATACATGAACACTTAACGATGTACGCAATTAATGATAAGCTCTAACACATTTCTAACACCCCAAGGAAAAAATGTAAATAAAATATGCAATACAACTAAATAAATATAAAGTTACTTAGCAAAAGATTCATAGGATTCACTCTACATTAGATTATTACAAAATGGCCAGTATATGGTTGTGTTAAGCGAAATTTCACGTATAATTTGATAAACCTTGTGTAGGTTATTACTTGATATATTTTAAGTACCAAAACTATTTTTTAAAAATAAAATAATAATTTAAAGAAAATTTCTTAGTAGATTTAAATAGAAAAATTGCGTACAAATCATACTGTGTAAAAATATTTTTAAAACAATTGCTCTTTAACATTATTCAATCACACGACCCCATTTAGGTTTGTGACTTCTAGTTTAAGAAATGATGCACTTGAGAGATAAAATAAAAGAACATCGAGAAGATGATTATTGTTATGTCACATAAGATTGAATGATGATAAAAAAAAAGTGACAGATATTTGATAACGCAACATTTCGATATTTCGAAGTACTTTAAAAATTTCTGAGACTCAAACTTTCGGAAACAAGGGTTTAAAGTAGGAAAATAAGACTTAAATGCTTGTAAAATAATTGGATAATTATAATAAGCTATTTTATTGCGCTATTTTTCATTGATAAATATTAAAAAAAGGTTCTACAGATTTCCATTAGACCAATAGACATATAGGATTTCCATTAGACCAATAGGCTTCCAAAATTGAGTGTGAACTATTTTTCTGAAAGGCTTAAAACATTATTATTAAATACTTATTTAAGTTTAATATTTATGAGAGTGACAATAAACTGCACATTACAAAATAAATAAGGTTAAGAAACAAAAACACAGAATTGAAAAGATTTTTACGTCAAAGCTCCAAATTTCGAGTCAAAAAATTGTGTAACAACACCCAATAAAAATTGCTGTTTTCTACCACCATTTTTTGTGATGAATCAGTATAACATTTTTGTTTCCTTATAATACCAATATTTGATATCCAGGAGGGGAAAAAATTTAGATGATAAATTGAGCTCCAGAACTGAAATTAATATTCAAATTCGGAAAATTGTCATTGGAATACCTGAAGAAGTTAAAGTTCTATACGCATTGCAAAGGAAGCTCGACTCAGTCACGAATACATACAAAAAATTATCCAGAATGATGCAAAATTTGAACATATTGCAAATAAATCTGAAAGAGGGAAAAAAACAATTCTCAGCTCGGCGATCAAGAGAAATATCAGCCTAGAATTAGTAAAAAATTCTAAGGTGAGAGCTGTAAAAATTGTCTTAACTTTTTTTTATAGCATTGAAATGTGTTTCTATAGATACATTTTGAAGAGTACTTCGAGAAATAAATTATAATTGTCTTGGAACCAGAAGAAAACTCTTCATTTCCAAAGCAAGAAGAGAAAAACGGTTTACATTTGCTTATTTCAGTCTCAATATTTCTGAAATGATGTAATATTAATTGATGAAAGTTAATTCAATGTTTTTGGAAGTAATTGTATGTTTGGTGGCAGCCTAACTCTGAAATACTTCTCCTTTCACCATTCTGACTGTCAAGCATGGTATTGGTTGGGCTCTTGTATGGGATTGTTTGACTGCAAAAGGCATAGGATAATCAGTTTGTATTCCCAGAATCATTATGAAAAGGAAATACTTGGTTATACTGAAGAATAATTTCAAATTTAGTATCCAGAAATTAGGTAAGGATTGCAATGTATGTTGCAACAAGATAACGAACCAAAATACACAGTTAAAATTGTTAAGTTATGGCTGTTGTACAATTGTAAAATTCGTTTGTATGCGCCACCTTAATCTCTCGATTACAATGTGATAGAAATTTTGTAATCTGTGTAGGAAATATATGTTCGGAAACAATATTAGGAGCAAAAACACTTACAAACAGTATTACTAGAAAAATTGACAAAAATATCCAGCGTAACAACATAAATCCATTTAAATCAATGAACATCGTTTGGAAGGTGTTCTGAATACAAAAGAATATGCAACAACGTATTAATTTAGATTTTCTGGAATTTTTTTTATGGGTTTACACTAAGTGTATTCTCTGTTTTCTGACTAAATAAGGAATCTGTAAGTTCTACGTAAAAATTATGGTAATTAAAATATTACCGATTCTTCATTTTCGTTTCTTTGTCTAATAATTTATCTAATTTGTAATATGCGGATTTTATTATTCTTATAAATACTATATTTGAAAAGTATTTAATAATATCATATTAAGTCTTTGAGAAAGAAAGTGAGTGGTGTATGCTCGATTTTGAGTGCCACTGTATATTGCCTTTCGTTTACAACCAGGATATTAATATAAGGTAGAGTCTTTATAACTTTTTTCAAAAATAGATTCGTAGGAATAATTATTCATAATTTCAGTCATATTGAGCTAAGTTTGTTTATTTAACAGGTGGGAGAACAGATATTATAATCCAAGCTTTCTTGGAATATTTGAAATATGGGGTAGAATGAGAAAAAAAAATGTCGAAATGGAAATTTTTGAATGATGGAAATATATCGACTTTTTTTGTGTTACAAATACTTCTTTCCAGGTAATATATTTCAAATTTTCATAGCCTTTTTACGCTTTTTTGTTCATATTACAGTTGTAGAAATGACTTATTACTATAATTAGGATTTTTTTAACAATATTAATAACGAAGTTGAATGCCTTTAATAATGACTTCAAAAGTAGTTTGTTTATAAAGAGTTCAGATTTTATAACTAACTAATCTGAAGAACAATACATAAACCATTCTTATTAATTGTGTTTTAATCGTTCAACAAATAAAATTAAAAATGTCCCTCTTGTCATTTTGTTTTCGTAAGAATCAAACTATTTTTATTGCAATGTTATCTCTAGTAAATTTACTATTAATTAAGTTGTAAAATAAGTTGAAGCATAAATAAATAAATAAAAAAGATTATGCATATGAGTAGAAAGCAGAAGAGAAGATTACAGTTTCCTATAAAGTTATTTTTTAAATTTTGATCTTTACATTTTTAAGAATGATAGAAAAGCTCCTTCGTCTAGACCAGGGATTGACAAACTGGTTGCTGTGATGTGCCAAACCAATCTACCAATATGTTTCAGAATGCCGCACAGTAGAAACTATTCGATTCCTGCGGCAATTCATGTGGAGTTGAGGAATACAGATCAATAATACAGATTTAGACTTTTATATTATAATAATTGAGTAATATTTTAAGATATTTATTAAAATAAAAATAAGCAACACAAAATATAACTATTCCTTAAACATGAATAAAAAATTAAAATTGTGTATATATTATGTATCTTTTAAACATATTTATTAAAATAAAAATAATAAACTATAACACCGTAATTTAGCGCTACCTTTCATGTACTATTAAACGGTATCCAGAGGGCACCACTTGTTCTTTTGGTTAGGAGACAAGCGCAAGCACGAAGAAGGTGAGAGACTTTTTAGCAGAATGATGGAGTGATGTTCGTGAATCTGTGTTTTATATATGTTTTGTATCCTGTCTTGTGTTGTGGAACGTGTCGAGTATTAAATAATATTTGTTCCTGAAACCATCCCGGCTGTTCATTATTTTGTCCTGAAATAATAACAACATTGGGGTGATACAAAACAATATCGTTTGCAACAAAATAAACAACACAGCATTGTTTGACCCTTTCCACCCAATTTTAAGTTTAGTTCAATGAGATGTTTAGTTATATCAGTCAGAAGCATCAATTTGCATAATTATTCCTTATTGTTCAATTCGGAGAAATATTGTTCATTCTCATTAAGAAAAACTTAAATGTGTTCCATGCATGACACAAACTTATGCAAGGCATTACTTCGACTATTCCACCGGACATGGCTGCATAAGGAAAGATCCACATTTTCACTTCCCATTTCTTTTAAAAGCGCTTTAAATTGCCAGTGTATCAAAGAAGAACGAGACACTATGAAATTAATTATTTTAACAACAGTGTTCATTACAGAAATTAAGCATTGTGACGAAATTTCAGCTACTAAACTTTTCTGATGTATTATGCAATGGAAGTTCCATACTTTATGTTCAATATGATTTTCAAGAAGTTTGACAAATCTTTTTTTCTTTCCAACCATAGCAAGAGTGTTGTCAGTAGATACAAATGATTTTTTGTTTACATTAATGTTTTTATTTTCAAAATAATTTATAAATGAAGAAAGTATGCCATGTCTCTTAGTTGTCCTAGGTAGAGGAATCAAGCTGCATAATTCTTCATAAACTCGATCATTATCTCAATATCGTGCAATTACTACCACCATTCGCATCGGTGCTTTCATCAAGAGCAAAGCTAAATGCAACAGTTTCTATTAATCCAGAAATCTGTTTTGTTGTTACATTTTCTCCCATTTGAGTTATGTGTCTTTCAACATTTCGAGTAGAAGTCGGTATTTCTTAAATTCGGGATAATACTGTTTGTAGATTTTGTAAAACGCTATCTTTTATACCTTGTCTAGTAGTGAGAGGTTTGCCTATGACAGCAAATATCGCTTTAGGATTGATTATAATTGTTTGACTATATATATATATATATATATATATATATATATATATATATATATAAACTTGTTTCTTATGTCCAGTAACAGCTTTTTCAATAACTTCATATTTCTCATCAAAATTCTTAAATGTGGACTGAAGTTTAGTTTGAGAATGTCTTTGTACACCTGACGGGGGGGGGCAAAATACAATTCTTTCGCGACATAATGCACGATCCTTTTGTTGCACTATCTTAAAAGAGAATCTGAGAATCTTGAAATCCACTTAGATCAAGCTTCCTCTTTTAGTGGCCATTTGATTAAGCATGTAGGCATGCATTGTCACAATAACTAAACAAATAAATAAAAGTTTTTACAACAATACTAAGACGTGACGTAACGTTAAAAATAACCTATAGTGTACGACATGCATCAAACTAAATTCTACTTTCGACTTATAATCGACATTCCAATATCGGCGCAATTAACCGGACGGAAGGAAAGAAAATGCGTGAGGCGCAGAGAGAGCGATCTATCTTTATCTGATAACTTTGTAGAGTGGTGTAGAGTGCCAGTGAGAATTGTAACACGAGCCACAGTTGGAGAGGTCTGAGGTCTAGAAGAGAATATTACCTCTTCCTCAAATTACCTACCCTCAGAAGAGAATATTGTCTCTTCCATTTACAGCAATTGTTTTTAGAGCAGAACTATTATTAGAACTACTATTTACTTTTAATAATGGAACATGCATTTTCAGTGAGTGATGCACAATGTATGATATAAGAACCTCTTTTTACGAATAACTTCATAATTTTGATATAGAATAAGAAAAAATCCTTGAAAAATAGTCGATTAGCATTTATTTCTATTTAAAAAATGAAGTTGAACTATTGAAAACTGTGAAGTTAAGATATTACAATTTTAATTACAGAACATGCTTTAAATTTTAAAAATAACTTTTGCTTTCCGAAAAAGCGGAGTTATCCATTTGAGTTTAAGGACGGATTTGATTATTTAATAGTGATACAGTTTTTGAAAACCTGTTATTGATTATCAAATATTGTATATATTTTGTAATCAACTATTGTATATTTTTCAACAAACTATGATTAAAAATGGTATGAAAGGCATAATTATTTTGAAATGGTTATTAAATTTTGAATATTCTTCAACGAAAATATTATTCCTGGCTCTTCATATAATTGTTTAACATCAAAATCGTTTTTGCCTATGAAGGCTTGCAAGTGATTATGATGCATTACGATTAAGTAAAAGAACGAAAAGTAAATAAAAGATGTTGAATTATGCTGGATTATAATGGATTATTAAGTAAATATGCTGCATGCTTTGAAAGTTGTTATGAAACCTAAAAAGCTTAGCTTGGAAAACTTTTAAATGCGTTTTTTTCCTAGCAAGTAGACATAAATGAATTGCGAATACATTGCGTAAACTAGTAGATGCTCAGTTGACAAAACTTTAAGAGAGACCAACTTTGTAACGTTTATCTTTATGAAGATCATAAATACTGATTAGTTATTGTATGTGAAAATTGTTATCGGATATTTATCACCTTTTTATGTTATTTTTATTTTATTTCTTCGGAATATACACACTCGGAAGAATATTAGTCATATGTTGAAATCTTTACGAATATTATTTACTTCTTTTATAT
>BMAW01107070.1:282380-324006 GCA_019974015.1 Nephila pilipes
TTATATATAAGACTGAAATTCGAAATTTTATTTACTTTCGATTTAAATGGTAAAAATAAAACTTAGATATTCAGCTATTCCTTCAAGAATTAGAATACATTATGATGCAAATACTTCAATTACTTTACAAGAAAAGCAATAGTTATTAATTATAACTATAATGTCTTAAGTATTAATCCTAGGAATATTAAAGAACTGCCATGTTACATATTAACCAATGAAACACTGAACCTTTACAATGATAACCAGTCACACAAAATGAGTTTATTTACTACTCATAAATATCAATCATATATACTTTTTGGGAGAATCTCTTTTGAACCTTTTAAACTCCCCCAAAAATATACAAATTTTGTATTTATGCAATCGTAGGACAAATTTGTCAGGAATCAGCCATCAGTATTAAAGAACATCATTGAAATATAAAGTGTTTTCATCTTATGTATTATTTGTCTTTCTGCATTTCATCGTAGGTTCTATACAAATGAAGAACTTATCATCAATAAATTATACAAAATCATCTAATTCGATATTTTTATTTATAAAATTTTTTCTGAATTAGTTAAACTTTTCTTTCTCTCTTATTCGTTTCTATAATATTACCGCTATATTAATATTTTCTCATTCCTTTTCTCTCATTTTTTACTTTCATTTTTATTTTCACTCTTTTGGGAAGAATTTTTAAGACAGAAAAAAAAATCTTACAATAGCAAAAAGATTTCTGAGTAACTCTTTATGTACAAAATCAAAAGTTGACAGCGAAAGAGCATTATTTTCATATAAGAAAAAAAAATTCAAATAAAATTAATGTCAATTTTCTTAGATCTTAAAATTCTTTTAATGAAAAAGTTGTATCAAAATAAATAGTTATTCTTTTCAATGATGAAAATTATTTGTCTATTTATTATGATACCATATACATTGAAAAAATCGAGTGTTATGATTCTTGGCTTCATTTGTAACTTTGTTGTTATTTCCATGATTTTAAACTTTACATGATAAGCATGATTATTGTACGATCATTACATTACACTATTTTATTTTTAGAAACTTATTTTCCGAGAAAAAAGGTTACATATTTCTTTAAAAAAATATTTGAACGCTAATTACTTTTCAAATTTATTTTAGCTCAACGGAAAGTTCGGAAGTTGTAAAGTAAATTATTAAAAACATTTGATAATTTTTATCTTGTTTTTTTTATAGTATTTCCACGTATAATCATATTGAAACTAATACAAAATAGAATTCATACGTTAATCAAGAATGCTTGAAAAATTCACGATAAACATTATTTTTAACACTTCAATGACGTGGTCGCTTTTAATCAGACTTATTGTATTGTCACATATTTGAAACTATTGACGAAAATAGTTTATTTCTTAAGTAATTCTGGAAAATAGTACTGAGACAATACCAATGATTTATTGTACTATTCGTGCCGTCTATTAAGAAACTCCTTTAAAAACATAAAATCCTTTTAAATCGATTTCGTCTCATGCATGATAGAATTTTAGGCTCTTTCATGAAATGCATTGTTCCGAGTATATTTTTTCTGTGCTCATCTATTTCAATTATAAGAATTATTATAATCTCGTAGCTATTGTTTTAACTAAGCATTAGAGATAATTTATTCAGCAGGATATATTAATAACATACCAATTTAACATGCTTTTCGCAAGAACTGTATTGATGTACCTTCTTTTGAGAACGAAGTTATTTAAGATTTGCTGAAAATCCAATGTAATCTAGCAAAGTTTCACGATTTCATCGTTTTTCTTAAAGACTGGTTTTAAAAAACCAGATCATGGTGATATAGAACGTATTTCAACACAAAAAGTTTAGTTTAATTTCAATATTTTTAGTTTCTACTTTTGGAGCTTAAATGAATGAAATTTAAAAAGAAATTGAAATAACTTAGAGAAATTTATATATATATATATATATATATATATATATATATATATATATATATATATATTAAAATTTAGTAAATGAAACTACTATTTTATATCTCTGAATCAATATGATTCAAACACGAAAGATAATTTTATAAATCGGATATTTTGTAATAAAGATCTCATTTCAAGACAACGGTGAATTATTTCAGTTTTATTTTTAGAAAAGTTACTTTTTATAATTTGTGACTTTATGTTCATGTCTTTTATATGAAATAAGAAGCTCATAGATTAGAAGTATTGGTTATTATGATGTTTAGAAGATGTACCTATAAAAAACGAAAATATGAGTAGTAAATGATATTTTTATTTCATCATAAGAATAAAATACATTAAAAATATCTAACCTAACTCATGCAAATGGCATAAGTGATTGGCAAAATAAGTATTAAAATACAGTAATCTAAGAAAGTGATTAAAGAAACAACTGAATTTTTGAAGGTCTTACATAAAAGGCTGACTCATTTTCTCATATTTTGATTTTTCATACATAGAAATTAAATTTTTAAAAATTCAAGTATGTGATATTAGTATAGATAATTCAATCCTATTCGAATACTTTATACACATAATTTTTTGCTTGATAAACTAAATGTAAAAAGGCCTTAATTGTATATATGGTCGAGAACTAGAACACGCAATCTTCTTTTTTAAAAAATATTTAATGTGCATGATTGATATTTTAAACCGTAATAGAACATGACTAGTTTTCCTCTTAACTGTAGATGCATAAGCGTTTTATAAGACAAGTTTTAAAAAAATAATTGATTTTGAATCCTTATGTAGAGAAATGCAATTTTTTTTCTTGTGGTTTTTTTTGAAACGACAAAATTATTTAAAATATTTTTTTCATTTCAACAATTTCAAAGTATTTTTCGATTAATTTTACAGGAAATACCATACTTTACTCTTATACACAATTTATTCCTATTCCGAACTTAATTAATCATAAAATAAATAAAAGCTTAACTATCATTTTAATTTTTAAGTATATTATATATTGTATGTGTGAATTAAGTATCATATTTTAACAAACTCTAGATTATACATTAAAAAGAAAAACTAAATAAGAATCTAATATAAATTAATACTTTTTTATATATAAAAGTTTTTTTTCAGCATTATCAAAGTCAATTTTCATTTTATTTGAATGCCTTTCTATAAATGCAGAAGTAAAGGCTGGGTCATTCTTATAGTGTAATAATTACAAATTATTTGAAAAAAAATGAAAGAATATTTAAGAAACCTAAGACATAGAAAATATTTATTGATGAAAATCTAAGGTAAAAGTTATTTATTATTAGAAAATATCGAAAATAATTTGCACTATTTTTTGAAACTGAATATCAAAGCATTTAATCAGAAATACACAAAATATGTCTTTGGAAATTTAAGACAATGGATAATAAATGTTTGATTTGTATCCATTATTTTTTTCTCTCTTTTTTTCTTACATAAAATCTAAAAGTATTGTATCGTATTTGGAAAGAACATTGACATTAAATTATTTATTTCTTAGTACCCAAGTTTTTATTTTATATATTACAATGTTATATTCAATCTTTCCCCCTAAAATTAAATTATCTAGCTTTTCACTGATAGATTGATGGGTCCAATCTCAAAACTAATGAAGAATCTTAACACTTTATTCACTTAAAGTCTTTAATTATTATTGAGGAATTGAAAATAGCTTCATATTTTTAATTGAATTTACTATCAATTTAAAATAAAGGCTGACTTTCATATAGGCATATTTTAAATAAAACAATTTCTTAAGTATTTGTGGATGAAAAAGTTAGTAAATTTTGAAATCAATTTTAAATGTTGAAAATAAATTTAAGTAAAATTTTGTGCAAATTAAAACTCTATAAAATTATATCACTTACAAAAAGTTTACATAAAAATATATGAATTATCATCGAATTTTAAGCATTCTTTATGTGTATTTAAGCGATGTTAGAGTATATAATATGATCTATAAAATATTTTAGAATCTCATCATTTTGAAAGGAAAAAAACGAAGATTAACTGTCTTAAAAAGTAACACCTGTACGTGTTATTTCTCATAATATTATACTCTTGGTAGAATAAATAAATCTCTTTAAGCGATTAGTAAAATAAGCAAACGATATTTCAACGATATTTCCCACTGTTAATATTTTTCGAACAATATGCATCAGAACAGCAAAAAGTAAAAAAAATAAAACAAAAAGAAAAAAACATAACCATTAAAAGAGTTATTAACTATAAATAAATCTGAAGGTAAAAGGGATTGTTTATTGTTGCTGATTTTATAAGACTGAACTGAAAAAACAAACATACAAAAGCATATCAGTTGAATGTGTACCAGAGTGCATTGTGTTCTATTCAAGGCTTTGCTGCGAACAGCTGCGGGAAAGGTGAAAAGTTGCCTTTAACCCTTCAAGTACCGAAGAGTTTTGCAAACATAGAACAAAGTGTGAGATCAACTAGCTCGGCACACAATTGGTTCTCACTTTTGTCAGTTTACGAGCGTATTCAGGTTTCTTAAAAGTGAAGAAGTCTTAAAAACGTATAGCTCTAGTAATAGTCTTCAGACATTTTACGCGCAACTACTTTTACGACAATTTGAGATTAAATAAAATATTCATAACCAAAAGTAAGTACTTAAAATGAAACTGTCTCTGATATGAAACAAAGGTAAATATAATTAGAAAAGAAGATAAGGCAATTTTAAACTTACCTTTCACTTTTCCGAGGAAGGAACTGGCTTTGAGCTTTCTGTGGTTTTCTAACCAAAGTTTAATCCAGTGCATGTTAATCCTTTGGGCAGAAATACGTTAACAAAACAATGATAGTTGATATTATAGATGCTTTCTCCACATGAATGATGAACATCAACACTTTTAGCAAATTTACATAATTAAAAATAAACAATTCATTTCACTGTATAAATCACAACTTAATCCGCTGAGCGTAAGCACCGGCCTATAATATATTCTTGGAAAACCGAGGAAATTTTTCACATATACTGTTATCCTTTTATTTTTAATTCAAATATGTTATAAATAGCCGCAGCACTTTAGTAATCCAAAGAAAAAGCTCACTTATCTTGGAAAGTTTGATTGAAAATGTATAGTAGATATACAGTGATCACCGTATTGATAATTCACCAAAACTTCAAACAAGAGGTTAAGTTGAACTTTAAGAACGCTCTGTTCGCGGGACCATCTTTATGACGAAGACGTTCAGGCAGAAAGAGAGAAGTCCTTTGGGAAGCTGCCATTTCGATGGAAGAAAAACATCTGCTTCACAAGTGAAGGATTTAAATTTAACCACAGTTGTTTCATGCAGTAGATGGTCGTTTCCCCCCCTGTTTTCTTTTCGTTTTTTCTTTTGCGTATCCTCTGGCAATTTTCGAATACGGAGGTGTCGGGTAGTGGATGTTCCGAGTCTTCCGAGTGGAGCGACGATAACTGCCTCACTTCTTCACCCCTTGAAATGACAGTTCCTTGTGGATATTCGGCGCTGCTTACGTGATTTGCGACGACTTATTATCTCGTTGTCACACTTTTGTTCATTTCTTTTTTATGTCGCTGTGAACTTTTCGGTCAAAACTTATCTCTGCTTCACTCTTTAGGACTTCTTTCTATGCTTCTGAGGATTTATCAGCAGTAGATAGTTTGTCTAGCTACGGTATGCGATACGTTTTTTGTACTAAGCTGATATAAGCGGGATAGCGGGATATAAAAGGGTGATTCCCATACCTAGATGTAAGCGGAACAAAGAAGTTTTTGAAAATTCCTCAAAAAAGTTTGTTGTCTTTAATTAAATATGAAGGGCGTAATGAGAGAAAAATAATTTATTAAAAAAATATGTTGTTAAAGGTAATCATGATATTTTTAGTTATTTATCAATGAGGGTTTTATTGATTAAAAGGTAAAACAATTAAATTACCAAAAGAAATAGAACACAATTTCATATAACTCGTTTCCTAATTAAAAATCAAATGTACTAAAAGAAATGATTGACTAATTTTTTTTATTGCCATTTTAAATTATTTATTCAAAATTTCTAAATGAACCGAAGCATTGATAACATAATTAAACACAAATTCTTACAGTTATTTTGATTATTTATTTGAAAAACTAAAATGTTACACCTTCGGAATTTGTCAGAATTTTTTATTTGAAATAAATCCTTAAAACCATGGTTATAACTTATAAAAAGCTTTAAGCGCCCAATATTTATTTGCATAAAACAAATAAATGCATATCCAATCATGAAACTTGCATAAAATGAAAAATTGAAAATCTAGAAAAGTAATCCATTCTCTCCAGTAGAAAATTTCGTTATTTTACTTGTATTAGAAATGCTTCCAAATCCATTTGAAAATATTAGCGTCAGAGTTGACATTTTTAACTTTTTAAAAAGAACATATGAATATAACTATTAATAATGTTAATTGTTTGTTATTTGTAATTTATTGACGCAAATATACATTTGCGTAAATAATTTACCTTTTTTTAAAACAAAAATTTAAATCGTATCGAGAATATTTATTTTAATAACCATTCTCCATACAGTTTGAATAATCATATTTTAAAATTATTACTCAAGTAATATTATATTCACTTGAACATTAATTTTATACATTTCTTTTTTTATTTTTATTTTGACATAATATGTAAAAAATCAGCCGATTTCGAAATTCCATATTTTCAAAAACTAACTTCATAGAAGGATATGCAATACTTGAATACAAACGAAAAATCTGGAAGTTTTATATTGTTAACAATAGGTGGTCCTCATGTGTTCTTTGTGAAGTTATTTCACGATATCTGATTGAAACTTTCACGGAGCTACCTCGCTGTTGGATCGGTCGCAGAGGACTAGAAGACTGTGGATGTATACAAATGGCCACCCAAGCCACCCAAATATGGCCCTATGCGATTTCTTCCTTTGAAGGGTTGCGCCGATAAGCCACTTCAAAGTATGATGCAAAGTGTATGCTTCTTTATTGCCAACAAATTTATATGAACTTAAACAACGGATTTCATTTGCTGCACAATCAATTAACACTAACACTTTGCAATGTGTTTCACTGGGATTTACATACTGCATTGACATAAAACGTTTAACTAAAGGAAGTTTATATCGAACATTTGTAAAAAGAATTTTCATGTTTTTCCTTTATATTCATATATTACTTATCATTCTGTGTCGTTTACTTATGAAAATATAGCCTTTTGAAATTGGAAGACTTATTTTGATTAACCTTGTATTTCAGCTGCGAAACATATTCAGTTAATACATATGAAGATTTAAATACTAATTTTTCAAATACTTTTTAAAATAAATTTTTTCTCAAATTTAAATTTCTAGGAGCTTTAAGGGATTGAAAAACATTCATTTTCTGAATATTTATTAGCTTTATTGTTCATCAATACATTAAAAACCTATCGTAAGTCCTTCATCCAATTATTTTCAACAGATTTGATTTATTTACAGAGGCACTTAAAACTACAATAAGGTTTTAGCAATAGAACAATGCATTTTTAAACCACGGTCAAGTGATGAGAACGACATCTGTGAGTTCGCACCTCACTCTCAAAAACTTTCATTGCATGTGGGAACCTTTGAGGATCAGTTTCATTTAACGAACAGCAGCTCCAATTTTTTTCCTCTTGATCTTTTTGTCGAACAAAGACTCGAGTTTCAGTCAAGACGATTACGAAGCGTCACGGTCATGACCATAGACATATAGCAGTATTTTGCATTTTTAACGAATAGCTATATTTGACGAAATGAATAGCATTAAGCAAATTTATTTTTCGAGAAAAACGGAAACAAAATCTTCCCTCCCCCCCTCATATACATATATGGGATATAAGATTTGCCGACCTAACATCTCAGACGACAGCCATGACGTTCCCAGAGTGCCGCTTAGTGCTTCGGGAAAGATCGGAAGAGTTAGAAGAGACGTTGAGAGAGAGGGATCGAGACGCTGAACAAGACGGTTCAGGGAAATTGTGCTGGACGTTATATGAATGATTACGCGAGTTTAATTAATTTGTTTTGTGTTTTAATATTCTGTCACACACACACACACACACACACACACACACACACACACACACACACACATATATATACAGATATTATGTGTGTGTAACCTAATGAAAATTAAGAACATCAACAACCAGTTTTATTAATACCTACATCTATTTGAATGGTGTGTTTGAAATGCGACTTCTAAACAGTTTGCTTTGGAAAAAAAATTATGCGACTTAGTACAGAAATTACAGAATATTTCAAAAGAAATAATTGGCCATAACATAAATATGTTCATTTCTGTGGAGAACAATTTTCGTCAATAACTTTAAATAGTCCATTCAATGCTTTGCAAGTACTTCTACGTATTACGTTGCGATCAATGAAAACTTTGTACGAGTAGTAGTCCAACCTTTGTTCTTTCCAAATTCAAACTTGGCAATGTATGTTTTGTCGAGGATAAAACAGCCTAGTGCTTTTCTTTTTTGATTTAAGTGAAATGCTCATGATAAATAGATGAGAAAAAAAAGTCATCTAAAAAGTTGCCGAAGCCGACGGCAGCGTATCTCGGACAAGCGAGGTACGAGGAAGGGAGGTGGGAGGAGTAGTTTCACTTGGTAACCAACCAATGGCACTTTGTTCTTTCGGCCCTCAGAGTTCACTACAAATCCATCTCACGACCAATCATGTTATACGCTTCGCCCATCTGGGCGAGCGCCGCAGCAGCACACATCGAGAAATTGCACATATATATATATATTTCAAACATTTATTTTTTCTTAGTAAAAATGTGTATTTTTAAATATTTTCATAATTTGTGTTTGGGCCGCATTTTAAATACTTTTGGGCCGCACTTTAGGCAAGCATGGTTTAGAAGGAATCAGTCCTTCTTTCCAGATTCACATATGGTGCCCTAACCCTGGGGGCTCTATTCTTCTTACGAAGTGGGTAATTCTTGGCTGTATTGTATCTTTTATTATATCTTTCTTCAATGATTTACATCTTAGTTAACTTTGATTCCTTGATAAAGTTCACCGTTAGAGGCAATGAGCCCCTACTGTCGTCCCTCAATTGTCGGCAGCTCATGGTCTATTTTTATCTCATGCTAACACTATATATCAATTATCGTTTGCAATTTTCATGTCTATCAACGATAAAAAGTTTCTAATCAGCTGTCTCCAGCTAATTCGATCTTAGATGCCTTCGAAGACCCTCCCTCCATCTTCGCTTTGTTAGATTTTTTTTTGCAATAGTTTTGGTTTTGGGAAATCCTTTTTCCCCCTGCACTTTTGTTTGCTGTCTTTTCGTGGGCTTGCACAGCGTTGATAATTTTTTTTTAGCCACCCAAGTGGCTATTGTTTTAGGTGAACCGTTTTGGCATACCAGATCAATTTTCAATTTTTTTTTTATCGTTTGCTTCATTTTTATGCACTTTAGGTGGCTAAATCTGTTCTTTGCAAAATTTTGAACAGAACTTTTTTTTCCTGTTTTAAATTTATTTTCTTCGTAGAAAAAGTCTGATTTTTGCCTCACTGGCATTTTATAACATATTTACGACCTCTATCCTTCACTGTAATAAAGTGAACCGGCACATATCAATCTAATTCGAAAATTTTTGTGCTACCATCTGTTGCTCTCTAACCCTCTGTGTGGGTGGTGGTATAAATTTTATATCACTTAGTTTGAAGTATGAAAAGAAATACTTTATATATTTTGTTTTGAGTAATTAGCAATATTTACATAAAGTTTCAAACATGTAGATTGGTTAGCTGATGCAATTAAAATTTTCAAATCATTTCAGAAACATTTTTGTAAGGGATAAAACAGCCACTGGTTTGGAACTTTCATTAAATTCAAAGCAATAATTTTTATAATCATTCTGCATGGTTGTGCCATCTAATTTAGGTAAATAACACTATGAGCTACTATTTGAAGATAAATGTATGGGATAAAAAGGTATTTTACAGAGATTTTTAGGGTGCTAAATATGTGATATAAAAATATACCACCATTCCTGAAAATGTTAACACTGCTTAAGAACTGATGTTATGTAATGTACTCAAATAATGGCTTTTCAAATATCTTGAATATTTTGAGTACCATATTTCTCATGATTCAATCTGTTATCTAATACACCCTAACATTTATTTAAATTTAACTTCAAAAATTAAATAAAATACACTTTTTAAAAATTTTGCATACGATAAATAACTTGCTATCAGATTCACAAGTAAATTTTAGATTTTTCACAAAGAAAAAAAAATACATTCACTTCGGATGCAGACGTTTATAAACATCAGGAAAAAAAAGGGGTTTTCTTTAAAGAAAATTGATTCCCAAGGGATACATTCAATAATTAAAATTTTTCTGAAAGTTAAACACTCGTATATTAATTAGTTTAATTTCCAACCCATGACTTAGATATTTTAAATAAAACTAAAATCATGGCTATTTATTTAAGAATTCTTTTAGAAGCAATTAGTATATATTTGGATAAATATCTTTTCCTTTAAACTTATGCTACTATCATACAGAAATTACAATTGGAATATGAATAAACAAGTTTAAATTTAGCTGAATAAGAGTTTTTTCCCCACATATTTGCAGTTCATGAGGTTAAGTAATTTTCTTCATAAGTGTTGCATTTGACGCTTTTGATAGACTTTATTTTTTCAGTGCTGACAAATTGAACAAAATAGAAAAAGATACTACACAATTTAAAATATAGATTATTTTAATAAAAACAGTTCATATAGAAATGTTGTAAATTAGCGGAAAATGGAATCCTAACACAATTGCGCAAGATAGAAATTTGGGAGTGACGTGTTTGTACACCTGAAAGATAGCGGCTATTCCAATTTCACGCTAAACGAACAGCGTAATTAACGCCACTCATATTCGTTGAGCATACAAAATTAATTTCGTTTTAAGTACCTACAAAAACTTCTTGATAATAATCTACTTTTCAGATTGATCATTATAAGCTAGATAAGAGTCAAGAATATATTTAAGGAGTTATCAGAGAGTAACAAACAGGATTGGAACAAAGCCGTGTAATGGGTCTGAGAGAAGAGGGATTTTCTTTTTTTCGATATTTCAGAAAAACTTGGCTGGGATGTACCCACTGCGCATAATTGTTGGCTGCAGTAGTTACTAAAAGATACTGTCTTGAGAAGATCGGGGTCCGGCAGCACGACTGAGAGGATAGATCATCGTATTCGCCGCATGACTGCAGGCATCGTACTATTACAAAAATTCCAAACTCTTGTGGGTGTATAACGAGTGAAAATCAATCTAACATGAAGGATAACAACAAATGAAGCTTTTTTTTTTTGCAAGTCTTCAGGAGGACACACAGGTAGCAGAGCTAGGACATTAATAGCACAAGCAGGAAAATACAGCACTTGTTCAGATTAGCGACTCAGGTACAGGAACAAAAACAGCACTTTTAATGAAAGTCGCAATTGTATTAGCCATGTTAAACTCACCAGCTTATTAATTCATACTATAAACAAACCTTCGCAGTAATACTTTGTACTTCCAAGACAGATTCTAACAGTTACGACAGATTCAGGCCGAATCTCCGGCAGATTTACTCGGTTACGCTATCCTCGGTAGATCCGCTCAGCCGCTTCCAATTGATTTCCTTATCGATCCCCAAAAGCAGACTCCAAAGATAGACTAACATGTCATTGGCTCTTAGCGAAATGAAATCCAATCTGCCAGATGTGATGTAACATGGAAAACAGGAAAAGTCCGCAACTTTTTCCCACTCGAGTTTTTTCCAAGATTCCAGCCCTTTCGGAAACTTTCCCTTTTTTGCCAAAGTCATCAAGTTTCTCGCCAAGTCATCAAAACAGTTTCCAAGGTTTTGGGGTTATTGCTTAAACTTTCCTTGGCTGACTGATGAAATCTTTGTTTATACCCCTTTACATTTATAAGAGAGCAATAGCAGGAAAGCGTCATATCACGTTCTTAACAGAACTGTATCTGCTGCAAAAATTCATGCTCCTGTTAGGCCCAGGTTGCCCAGCGATCTCTTTCAAATTGATTACTGAGGGATAGCTTACAACCAAACACCCTGTACTTTTCATAGTAGTCTCCAAATAACTGCCAGCTGGAGCAAATTGTACGGCGAAGTGGAAATCTGTTGTTTTCTGAGATGAAAGCCGTTTCTCTCTTGGTGTCAGTGATAGTCGTAAGTTGGATAAAAGGAGGCCATGTTATCGTTTGAAGCCAAGTTTGCGCAGAAGATTCTTCGGACTTACGTTAGTAACTAATTATGGTTTGAAGAGAAATTTCGCATGAAAACAAGAGCACTCTCGTCATTATTCGAAGTACCTTGACATCAAATTTCATTGTCAGTTTAGTAACAGAAATGTGTGTTTCCATTTTTGATCACTGTTCCAGGGTAACACTCGTCTCCATACCACTGGTGTAAGACAATGTACAGTATAGAATATCGACGTGTTACTTTAGTTTACGATATCATCACTTCTTTCTTCAATCGAACATATATGCAACAATTCTGAATGATAAATCTGGCATTATTCACTACCTTCAAGGATCGTTACTGATTTTACTAATCAATTTCAACTAGGAGCATGCGGTAAATGTACGAATAGAATACATACTTGAATTCAAATTTGTTGTGACTACAGATGCTTTTCATGTACCATAATTTCACATTTGAAATGACTCTTCTCGCAGAAGCTTTAACCTGTGACTTTGAAACGTTAATCAAATAGTTATGTTAACTAGACAAAAGCGTTGCTTAAGATTCATTTCTCTCAATAAATTTCTTCTTGGAGTTAGGATTTCATTTAAACAACATTGCATGTTTATTTTTAAAACTAGAATTGAAGAAAGAAGAAATCAAAGAACATACTTCGAAAAAAATGTTAAGAATTGTATATAATTTCAGTAATAGGGAGTTAAAAAAACATCCTATTCATATTTATATTTCTGTGATGTATGAAGCCAAATTCATATGTAGACGTAAAGATGGATTCACTTTGAAAGCATTATGCGGAAAAAGTAAAGAGTATATCGCTGCAACTACTGCAATTAAAGTTAACATTCTTAACTCTGGTTACAAAGATTTTGAGATAAAAACAATGTTACGCATGTGACGAATGAAGTCAAAGCATGAAGGAAAGCAAATACAAAGAAGATATTTATTGATCGTAAGCAGTATGGCATGAAGACAAAATGCAAGCAGTTTCGGAGATTACAGGGGTTCGAAATTAGTAGAAACAGCTGTCACTCCTGGCAGCTAAAACGACCCTTATCCGGAAAGGCAGGGAGTCAAATTGGGCTTAGATGACAGAAATGGGCAACTCATTCCATGCTGCTCCCCTTCTATGCCCCACTTCATCAACTATATTAGCTGGAGAGAGGTGGCGAGCCAGTCTCTCAGCAACCAATGACCAGGTGCTTCCAATGGGTTACAGATATGAAGACCATGCAGGCCAGTCCAACAATCAAATAACCTGTGCATCGAGGAAGGTCAGAACATGACCTGCAACATGTGGTCTTGCATTTAACTTGTTGGAGGAGGGCGTTTGGCAGTCCAAGAAGACAGGGCGCAACCACTGGAAGTAAGATGTCAGAAATGTACCAATCTGCATTCCAATTACAGTCAAATTGAACTAGAGATATGCGTATCGTGTACGCAATCACTCCTCAAACTATCACACCAGGTGTAGGGACACTATGACGATAATGAATGCTAGCAGTTGACAAGCGGTCTTCTCAGAGCTTCCAGACACATATACGACCATCAGAATAAGGTATGAAGAATTGGGACTCGTCTGAAGAGACGACATTGTGCCACTCCTGTATCTAGCTTTGACGTTTGGTGCACCAGAGTCGTCTTTTCTCTCTATGTTTCATTGTCAAGGGAAGCCGAAGTAAGGGTTGCAGAGCAGACAGTCAATCTGCTGCAAAAGTCGTCGTACCGTACGAGCGCATACTGGGAATGCTGCAAGCTTGTCTATTTCTTGACTAATGGTTCGTCATGTTGTTGCACGGTTTTGCAGAGCCGACCTCCCAATATGTCTGTTCTCTCGGGTGTTAATTATGGGATGGCGTGGAGATCCTGCACGCTGTTCAGTGTAATCCTCAGCAAGCCATTGATTCCATATTCGCATGATAGTGGTTGCATCTCGACCAGAGCGACGGGAAATATCACTGAACGATAATTCACACTCTCGATAGGCAACGATCCTGCCTCAACCGAATTCCGACACTTGCTGGTGAGAATTTCTTCTTATTATTTGAGACTTTACACGATATTCTGAGCAAATACCGACCCTCTAAAGCGCTTTTCGAATGAGAAATCTTCTACACAACGTTTCTTTTATTCTGTGCTTCAGATATCGTTTTTCCTTTATGTGTCGTCTAAATGAGCTGAAATACGGATCATTTGTATATACTTAACCTCTTCTTCTTTTCTTGTAATTTTGATGCTTGTCAGATCTTTCCTTCCTGGTGCTGAAATCTTATAATTAAAAAAAAAATTACCTTCAGGCTCACGTCCATTAGTAGTGATATCACACAAAAAAGTTTACCAAACATAAAGAAAAATCCTATTAAAAATCTTTCTTCAAAATTACATTTTTTATAATTGCGAACAACCTTTCTAGAAACAAAAAATTACTGCAACAAGTTCAAAATTGTCAATTTTTAGAACAAGAAGTATCTTTCTTCTTTGGGTAACTTGCAAAACTAGTACCATGCCAATATTTCTGCATTGGTAATATGGAGAAATAAGCGAAATATTTTTTTAAAAATATAAGTAGATAAATTACAAAATAGCAGAAAAGAAATTATTATAGAACATTGATAATTCTGAATTTTTACTTTAATGTTTTTTTTTTAATATGAAAATAATTGGAATGCAGAACTAAAAGTTTCATTTCTAGTTATATAAAGATCTAACCACGATAACCAAATGATTTTCATTGAAACCATTTTGAACACATAGTATTTTATTTCCGCCCTTTGAATCGTCCAGAAGCGTAAAAGAAATCGAAGGTATTAAGCTATTCATTTGCAACCCATTACTTAATGCTGCTTTAACTCCTAATAATTTTTGATGAATTCGGTTAATAGAAATTAAAATACGCCACATCTTTTTTTTCCGCCAAAACATAAAGTTAATATGAGTTCGCCAATCAGACTTTTATTTGGGAAAAAAGAATTTTTCAATACACTAGGCATCACTACCTTCCAAAATTGTTATTTTACTTTTTTCATATATGAAAAGATCAATATATTTTAATTTATTTTGTGAAATATTTGTTAATTATTTGTTGTAATTCCCAAAATTAAAATACCATCCTTCTCATCTTGTATTATATCATGTTCAATGATTGATTAAGTCTAAGAGTGTTTTTAAATATATATGTACGACTGATTGAGAAATGAAACTTATGACAAATGAAACACTTAAATTAGAGATTGCTCGCTGAAAATTTTTCACGATTTTATCACGAATATAAAAAGTCGTTCGGTTACTTTTTTTTGAGTTTGATTACAGAAAAGCTTGTTCGCGAGTCCTGTTGGTAATTTGCAATCGAAAAGAGTCTCATGGAGCAGAGTCCTTGGATGAGAAGTAGAAATCACATTCTCGATCCAACTTTTCTCTTTGTCCCACATAAATACTCGCAGAAGATTCGCGATCCAAGCTTAAAAAAAGATTGAAAAAGCTTACACGAAATTATCAAGTCGTATAATGATTTAAATTCTCTTGAAACTAATTAAGTAAAGATTGTTTGAACTATGAATTGTAAAATTAGAGTTTGTAAAAAGGGTAAATGATACATATAGTGAGAGAGAGAAAGCTTCTATCTAAAGGAGAGTAAAATTAAGTAATAAACATTATTACTCAAATAAGAAGGTTAACATTTAGTTTATAGGTTAACATTAACTATTAGTTTGTAAATTTTAGTCATTTGTTATTACAGATTTAAGAGTTAACAGAAATTCATATACCTTTTAGAGGAGGAAGATGATGGAGAGGTGCCCCTACAAATAATGGTTGACTATTTTCTTTGTGGTTAAAGGTACTATATAGAGTGTGTGTTTCTTTTGTATATATATTATATCAGCGAATATTGGGTGTGTATCCGAGAGAAGTGTGTTTGAGGAATGTGTGCAAGTTATGGAGAGAAACCTCCTTTATATGAGTTACCGAGAGGGGTGAAATGTCACCAAAAAAAGAAATAAAACACCCTTTCCTCCCGTATGAACTGTTGACATTTTTGGGTATTATGTGTACAATCCACATGCGTATCCTTCAAGTGTGAATTCGACATCGAATACGGAGTTAATCAAAACCAAAAACCGCTGCTCGATGATCGTGGAGCACCACATATCAATATTCAAACATAACTGAAAGTCTGAATGAGAGTTGAGCAAGGATATTTATTGGAAATTTTTGCAGGGAACGAAATACTTTAAATATTCCTGTCTCATTCGTTGATATTGTTTTAAAATCGTGTCTTTTAATTTTCTTATATCTCCTTCATCATCATATAAGCAGATAAAATATTATTGGCTTCATCAAACAAAATGTTGAGTAAAATTTTTGATTTTAGTTCTTCCAAAACATTGGTAAGTAGAAACGCTTTTTTTGAGAGATTTAAAGAAAAGAGTGGAGTGGTGCCGCGCACGAGGAAACTGGACTGCAGCGGAATGGATCCGAATCGTCTATAGCGACAAATCCAGATTCAATCTCAGCAGAGATGACAATCGTGTTCGTGTGTGGAGACCCCGTGGTGAACGCCTCAATCCTGCCTTTGCTTTACAGCGATACACCGCTCCCACAGTTGGTGTGATGATATGGGGTACCATTGCCTACAAAACACTGTCACCCCTAGTATTGATCCGTGGTACCATGAAAGCCCAGCGGTATATCCATGACATCCTGCAACCACAAGTGTTGCCACTCATGCAACGGCTCCCAGGAGCCATTTTTCAACAAGACAATGCTTGGCCTCACACGGCAAGGGTGTCACAAGACTGTCTCACACTGTTACTACCCTTCCTTGGCCTGCCCGATCCCCGGATTTGTCTCCAATCGAGCATATCTGGGATCATTTGGGACGCCGAGTTGGGCATCCCACGAGTTTGAACGAACTAGAGGCAAGGTTACAGCAAATATGGAGCGAAATGTCTGAAGATATCATAAAGAACTTGTATGCCTCAATGCCCGATCGTATCGCATCGTGCATTCGCGCTACAGGGGATTCAACAGGGTATTAAATCCTCCGGTTTTTTTTTACCTTTTTCTCTGAAATAAATGATCCTTTTTCTTTGATTTTCTAATTATTTACTTATATCAAAGTCGTCATTATGTATGTAAAATTTCGTTTCATTTTGACGACTATTTGGTGCGCTAATTTTTTTGTCCATATATATATATATATATATATATATATATATATATATAGTAAAATCAAACAAGAAACATTCAAATTAAAATTAGATTATGTAAAATTTAAAGCATACAAAGCATTATAATGCTAAGAAGTCTTTAAGTTGTTGAAAATATAATATATATTGAAAATTATTTATACTAACATGCAAGTAATAAGAGATTAAGAGATAAAACCAGTAATTTAAGAAATTGCAACAAAGTTCAAAAGATTAAAAACCTTCCCAAGATCTATGAAGCATATCTTAAGAGAGAAGAATTAAGAAAGTAAAGTAGACATGCGAAAGTAATTCTAAATACTCTTTAAGGCTTGGAATTGAGAAATAATGTTTTATTCTAGAATTATGGATCCAAACATCACACTTCAGCAAACTAATTTAGAACAAAATGTTACTAAAATTGCTCCTTAATTGTAAGGAAAACTAGAAAAATGTTACTTTATCTCAGTGGGGTTGTGTAGCTCAGCTCGCGATAGTGTGCTTATGCGTGTTTTCTTTTCTCAAATTCTGATATAAAAAATTGCTATTGTTGCGAAGACGCTACTGATGTAATTTTCCTAAGCAAATCAGCCTATAACCAAATAACTTTCATCTAGAAAAACGAAATGTGTTGTCCAGTCTAGTACAAATCTTTCAATGGTATAAGTATTTGAAATTTAACTTAAGACTTCAGAAAAATACAATCTCGGAGCTGCAATATAAAAAAAAAAAAAAATTAAACTTTTCCTAGAATTATGTTCGATGGAGTTCCACTTCATTGGTAATCATCCATCGAATATCTAGGTGTATATTTTTCAAAACGAAATCCAAATGTCTCGGCAATGAATCAACTGAAAATTAAAGCTTATGAAAATTACTGTTCCAAAAGGTATGCCATACAAATATTACGGTTCGAGAGTTGAAATCTAATCAAATTAATCAACAGCAGTATATGTCGTATTTTGCATTGTACTTGTCATGTAAATAAAGGATCTGTCAATCAGCTGAGATCAATTAATCACATAAATCAGAGCTCTCCCAATCACATTGGGTCTTTCGAAATGAGACCAAACTTTGTGATTTTAAAACTGGATGGATATGAAATTCTCCTAAAATGATTATCTAATAAATTTTTCAATGCTTAAATTGTCAACAAATATTTTTTTCCAATACATTTTTGTACTTCTTTCTAATATTCTTGACATTCTCAAGGTCAATAGTGAACTAATATCATCTATTACAAAATTTATGCATTCACAAATCTTTCTTGAATCATTTACATTAATGAATTTAATTTCTAAGGTAAGAATTACAATTCTCCACTATTAGTGGATTACCCAGTAAAATAATTAGCTATAATTTCCAAACTTTTTACATAATAGTTACAGACTTGTGACGTACACGTTTGCCACTGTGAATACGAACCAGCAGTAATGGAAAGCAAACCTGCTGAATGTAAGCGAACTATTGTGAAAAAGTAAACTAACCGAAGAAGAATCAAATCTTTCTGTTATTTAAAGAGGAATTTTATGCTTGGTTAACAGCTTCAGCCTCGACTTGTGCTTCTAACACTAGCTCCCATTTTGGCCTTTTACGTCAGCTGATGTTTTTTTTTATTTCAATTTCTTTTAAATATTTAATAATTTGTTAGTATGAAAACTTGTAAATAAGGATCTTTCAACCTTCTGATATGGAAGAGTTACTGTTTTCACCCAACTGCTCAGTGAAGTAAAATATATAGATATTCCAAAGAAACCAAAATATTACATTTATTACAAGAATTACATAAAATGATTTTTTACTTATAGAATAAAGCATATAAATTATTGTCACATCTGAAACTCTAGCTTTTTGCTAGTAGGTGATCTGACAGAGCCGAACATAAACTTCTATTTTTAAGTGATTGATTTATTGTTAATTAACGTTGCACTTAGGAGCAACACGATGGTTATAAGAAACGGACATTATAATTTTGAACCTCAGTTGAGGAGGTCACATGAACTCGCCCCACTTTCTTCAAACTTCCATACAATGCCAAAGGGAGGACTTGTGACTTTGACAGATTTAACGTGCATTAGCTGTGCTACACGACGGGTCTTTAGAGGCATCTGAACTCGAAAGCACGACTCCACAGAAAAAACACCGGCCACGAAGGCTTCCGGGCCACAATTTAGTTTGATAGTTAGTTTGTTTTATCTGTACTTAAAACTTTAATGAAGTCACCGAAATTTTTGATAGCTTAACGTGGTACTTCGAGGCAACTCGAGGACTTTTCGTGATGGATTTCATATTTCTGAACTCCATCAAAAGACGAGAATGAAATCTGATTTAGGACCCAACTCTGCAAACTTCCCCTCGACTCTAATATCAGGATTTGGAGCTTTGCCAGATTTTAGGTACATCAGCTCCGCTTCACAACGGATTTTTAGTGAAATCAGAACTCGAACCCAGGACGTAAACAATGTCAAACATGAAATCAATATCATGACTACTTGACTACAGTGGCCACAATCAAGTCACATAAAGCTATATATAGGCTAACTAGCAAGATTTTAATGCTATCTAATTACAATAATTATTTAATGCTACTTTGGAATACTAGAAACTCAAAAAATGATTGGAAGAAACGTGAGAATAAACTCGCGAAATCGGTCGCGCAACTTAATTTATACATCAACTTGATTGCTTCAGTTGAGAGTATTATAGGCTTCGCTGCTCCGCCCTCCCGTAAATCATTATTATTATTAATAATAAATGTTTCAGATAAAATGTAATAATGTCCACTGAAAATAATGAAAAAAAAAATCCTATAATCTTATCCTTTTGGGGACACATTTCGATTATAGATATATCCAATTACACTCACATCAGAAGAGTCATCTCTTCTGATTCTGAACATACGATACATTAGCAAAATGGTTACCATTCTAGGCTTTATGTTCAAATTTAATTTCCAGGATAATGCGATTTGTAGTATTTACAACCGAATAAATGATCTAGATCAGGGGTCTCCAAACTACGGCCCGAGGGCCACATCCGGCCCGCGGACAGATTTTGTCCGGCCCGCGGAGAGCTAGCATACTTGAAAGAAAACTCCTTCTAGAGAACATATTTATTTTTTATAGCAAATTAAATTTAGTTTACTGAAGTAATCTATTTTTATGTTGAATAATTATTAATATGACATCTACATTGATATGGTCATGGGCTAACTACTCATAACATTGTTGTAGGTTACTATATACTAACTAACAAATTATTGAAATGAATCCAACTAACGTTTTATACATTTTAAATGAAAAAATAACTTATAACAAGCATAATGACATATGAAATACTAATGAGATTTATGTAATTGAGATTTTCCACTGACAATAGTTTGTAGTTGTGGACTAATTTTACTTGTACCAATTATTAAAAGAGATTTAAGATGCTCATCAGTTAATTTAGATCTGTAAACATTTTTTGTGTACTTCATTTTGGAAAAGGTCTTCTCACACAAATAAGTAGTACCAAAAACAGAAAACAGCCCACGAGCAAATTTATGCAAATTATCAAATTGTGTCAGTGGAAGACACTTATAAAATTCCAACAAAGATAAGTTTTGATATTTGTTCTTAATTATATCACTGCACTGTAGATCAATCATTTCCATTTGAAGTTCCGGGGCTAGGGTTTCAATGTCAGTATCAAAAGGATTCTGAAAAATCTTAATTTGATTCGCAATGGCATCAAAGTCCGAGAAACGAGTATCAAAATTTATTTTCAAAGCACTCAAAGTTTCGATTGCAAAATCGATAGGAAACTCGGTCTCAGTGGTGTGGCTGAATATTTCACATGTTTTAAAATGTGAAAAACATTTACTTCGTAGTTGTGATTGAAACAGTATCAATTCCTTCCGGAATGATTTGATATTAGTGTATAAATCAGGAAGATGCTGGTTTTCTCCTTGCAATCTCAAATTCAGTTCGTTCACATGTTTTGTCAAATCAACATAGAATGCTAACTTCCACAGCCATGCGTTGTTTTGCAATTCAGTAAGAGGGCGATGCTTTTCATTCAAAAAAATTTCGATCACTGCTCGAAGTTCAAAAAAGCGCTGAAGGACTTTCCCACAACTAAGCCAACGTACGGCAGTATGATAAGGTAAGTCATTTTCTCCAATCTCTTCAATAAATTGCACGAATTGTCGGTGATTCAGCCCAAAAGATCTGATAAAATTAACAGTTGATATGACTGGTTTCAGAACTTCAGACATATCCAAACATTTTCCGCACAAAGACTGTTGATGAATGATACAATGTAAGACTATTGGTTTTGAACCACCGTCATTTTCTACAGCCTTTGACACAAGAGCGACCACTCCTTTATCTTTCCCACTCATGTTTTTGCCTCCATCAGTTGTAATACATTTCAAGTTTTTCCATCGAAGGTTCTTTTGGTTAATGGCCATTTCAACTCCTTTAAAAATATCTGAACCAGTAGTTGTGCCATGAATACTATACATATCAAGAAGTTCTTCATGCACTTCATAGCTTTTATCTACTCCTCGAATATAAATCAACACCTGAGCAGTATCTGACACATCCGTTGACTCATCCAAGGCCAAAGAAAACCACTCAACATGTCCATTTTTGTTGAACAGTTGAGAGGATATATTTTCAGCGATGTCTTCTACCCTTCGAGCCACAGTATTTGCTGACATACTGACAGTTTTTAATAAATTTACCTTTTCAGGGCACATTTCTTCGGCTACTGTGATTATGCATTCTTTGACCATTTCTCCATCGGTGAATGGTTTTCCACGTTTTGCAATTTCAAGAGCCACACGAAAGCTGGCATGAGTTGCAGCCTCTTGTTCAGTTTTGAGTTTTGTAAATAAAGATTGCTGCGATTTCAATCCGAGCTTCATAGCTTCGAATTTTTCTGTCCGCAAGCTTCCTGTATATTTTGAGTAATTTTGAAAATGTTTTGCTTCATAATGACGTTTAATGTTATATTCTTTGAGAACGGCTATGCTTTCATTGCAAATCAAACATAGCGCCTTGTTACTGGACTCAATTACGAAATACTGAATGTTCCACTGATCTTTGAATTTTCTGCATTCACTATCAATTTTTCGCTTCTTTTCCATTCTACTAAATCACACACAAAAGCAACAATTCAAATCAAAATATTGTTACGAAGATGTCTTAAACTTAAACACGCACAAACACGTTTTAAGGAGGTACGCACTATTTTATTTCACAGCAGTGTCATAGGAACTGACTTGTGGTTGCGCCACTAGCCTTCTTATATATTCCACTTACTGCCATCTAGAAGTGAGTGGAAGACACCAGAACTTTCTCGAACCAACGAGATTATTCTGTAAGTGCTATTAGCGCCATCTGTTAGCGATAGAAGGTACTACCTATTTCCGCTTGTGTCCACCAGATGTCCTGTCACGTTACTCCTCATGGCTCGCTCGTACTCTACGACTAATCTAGAAATTACAGATAATGACAGGAAAATTAATAATATGCAGTGTTGCCGTTTTGCGGACTTTAGTCCGATTTGCAGCCTTTTTTAAACGTGGCGTACTTTTTCGGACTTTTTTTTTTCATGTAAAAAAAATACTCATTCGTTACTTGAGTACTCGTTACTCGTTAGGAACCGAAGTAACGATTACTGAAGAAAAAAGTAATCAATGATTACTTGTGTATTTCATTACTTTTGTAATCAATGATTACTATGGCGATACGATGCGGGTACCCCATTATAACGGATACCCATACGATACGGAAAATACATCAGCTTCCCCGTCGCTAGAGGCATCTGGCAGAAATTAAATGAGTATCGTCCCCGTCGCTAGAGGCATAAAATTAAAGCGTTCCCGTCGCTAGAGGCATCTGGCAAAAAAGTAATCATATTTTACACCACTAGTGGACTGATTCAACTTTTTACCACCGGCAACAATGAATGATAATATGGTTTTGGCCCTTGGAATTTACTGGAGTAATCAATATGGCCCTAAGGCTGGAAAGTTTGGAGACCCCTGATCTAGATCATACTCTGTTTTCCTACAAAAATAAAAAATATGCATGTCATTGGAGATAGAAGCATTTGTTGCTCTATATCCCATAAAAGAAATAAATAAAATGCATCTCATTGAAATAATCTTTAGAATATTTTCAGAAATGATTCCAATACTCTATTATTTTCAAAGAACTTTTGGATAAAGCAGTAATCAATAAAAATTTATTTAGAGCATTTTATACGTAAGATGATATACCCCGTATTTATTCTTGGAAAAAAAAAATTCTTTAAAAAGGAATCATAGTCTTTGCTATTTTACATATTCCTCTTGAAATAACAAATGGCGACTTGTATCAAAACTCAGAAAAAAAGAAATCAGAGAACTGAATAAGGTAAAAGAAGAATAGAAATATCAAACGAAATAAATGTTCGCTTGAAAAAGAAGAAATACAATAAAAATTAAGCAATTAGTTTTTCTTTTACCAACTAACCACAGTAATAACTTTTAATACGGAACACCCACCGGACCAGACATTTTGTTCCCAAAATAAAGTAGTCCCTTAATGCGAGGTGCACTCAAACGGACTGGGACCAACAGCATTTTGCCTTAAATAGAGGTGTTCCTTTCAAGATCTGCTACTGTATTTATTTCTGCACAGAATATCTAGCATCGTTCTTCTTCAGTTGAATCCTGAAAATGAACTGAATAGAATTAATCTATATTGAGAAATGGCGGAAAATAAACATTTGACGCGGGATAACCATTGGTGTTCCATATCCATCTTTAACCAATTAATCTATGAGCTGAAATTTTTATATGTTCCTTACTATTAACAGTGAAATTTTCTATTGTTGATCTATAGAATTTTAAAAATATTCTTTTTAACCCTTACATAAGAAGCTGGATAACAAGATTCGCCATTGCACAGTACAGTATGTCACGATATCGAATTCTTTTTATTGAGGAAATTAATGCGCGTAGTCAACTCAAACCATTTACTGTGCGTTTCATTGGAAAATTACGAAACTATCTCGCAGAAAATAATGTAGGAATATTGGTAGATACTGATGTAGCACGCCCTATTTCTGTAAGAGTAGATTTTCAAAATATTGTGGATATTCCTATGATAATTGGCTCTTATTATCAAATAATTGGTGAAGCTTTGTGTGAGCATGTTGAGCCTGTTATCATCAGAGCTGCATTCGTTAAAAATGTGGATGGAATTGATATGAACATGTACAAAGAAGCTGTTAGATCTAGACGAGAATATTTATTCGAATTCCATTTATTGTCTTTTTCTCCTCCAAGATAACTTGGTTGTGTTAATTTCTTGTAAATATGAATTTTTGTTACAACAAATTTTAAAAAAAACATACGGCAAATTTCAACATATTGGTTTTGTACATGTTTTTTCTGCTCAAACTTGTTTTTTTTTTGTCTTCCAAAGAAAGCAATTTAAGTATGCAACATGTTAATAAAATATTAAAAAAAAATTTCTTATCTTGCTTTTTAAAAATATTAATATGGAAATGTGCATTAACATTGTTGTAATGTAACTTTCATTGATAAATTCAAACTTGAAAATGAGAAGTCTTAAAAAACATTTTTTCTTAAAAGGTTTTAAAAATGATGAATTGTTCAAGTTCTGATGAGATTTGTTTAAGATTTACAGTTTATATTAATTTAATAAGATTGTATTTTATTGCACTAATTTTTGATCATATGTGATAATAGCTTTGATATTGTTTAAAGTTCTTCCAAAACTATTCTATTTTGTCATTTTAGAGCAGTGGCTAAATTTTTAAAATACTGAGTTTATGTTATGAAAATGTTTCAATGGATGCTTAAAAAAGGGGGGGATTAAAAAGGACACTGATGTTTTCATTAAAAATTTCTTTGATTTTTCAACGGCCATTGCTTTCCGTGTCACCTTACATTTATATGCACCATACCCCATTTCGTTTGTATCATATTTGCAATTGTCACCATGAAAGGTCAGTAATGTTGATGTAGCTGAAATACTTGTATTATGATTTCCAATTTTTCTAAAAATTTTTTTTAATCTGGTGCTTTTTTGTTTTCAATCTGATTTTAAGTGCTATTCAAGTTATGGTTTTCTATCCTATCAATTTCACTCTTTCATGTTCGGAGATATCTTCATATTAATAAAAACATTCTGTGGTGTGATAAATTTATTCTGAGAATGAGATATATATTTTTAGATAATTCATTGCAGTATTAAACATTCTTTTTGATGACATGATTATGAAAATTAAATGATTAGAACTATCCGGTGGGTGGGCATGAGAATACATGAGCTCCAGTCATAATATCACGCCCAAACAAAATAACATACTTGAATAAAAAATCCCAACCAAGTTTTTAAAAGTATTTATTTTGTTGTTTTGCTTCAAAGTTGTTCTGTTCAAGCACATAACCAAGCTATCTATGAGGGTGGTTCGTAAAATTTCTGACCTCAATGTGAAGATGGCACTACTCATCAGTATAAGGTAGGAAATGTGGTTGCTTATCTTTTGACTGGTACTCTCAAAATTTCAGTTATTTTGGATGTGCAGTTGTTAGACAATTGTTTGAGCAAGTCAATGTTAGTATTTTTGTAAAAATGGAAAAATCAAGCTGTAATTAAATATTGATTTTTGAAAAGCAATACAACTACTCCAATCAAAGATGAGTTGGACACTGTGTACTGGGACTCTGCACCATCATTTACCTCTGTGAAACTTTATGCAGCTGAATTTAAATGTGGCCTGCCAGCTTGGGAGCCGATAAAGTTTGGGATGTCCAAAAACTGCAACCAACGATTATCACATCACAAAAGTTCACCAAATGATGCTGGACAATCCTCGAATTTAAGTGAGAGAGATAGCTGAGTTTTATGAAAATGTCCAAAAAACATGTTTGCTACATATTGAATTCAGATTTAAGCATGAAAAAGCTGTCCACTTGTTATGTGTCGCATTTGCTCACATAAATTTAAAAACATGTTCAAATGAACATTTCCAACCCTTTGTTGGAAATGTTCAACAAAGCGTTGGAAATGATGCTATAAATCAGAGTTTTGGCACCGATTAATTCCTGTAGGTGAAAAAATTTTGATACACCACTATATGTTTAGAACAAAAATAGAGTCAAAACAATATACTGAAAAGGGAAAATAGGCTCAAAAAAAAAGCAAAAACTGTTTTTTTCCGGCTGAAAAAGTGATGACTGATTTTTGGGGTAGTCATGAAATTATTTTAATCATCTTCAAACAAGAAAAACTATTACAGGAGCATATTACGTATCATTACTTGACTAGCTAAAAGCAGAAATTGCGGAAAAACGACCACGTTGGCAGGAAAAAAAAAATTTAGTTTCACCAAGACAAGGCGCCTCAGTGGTTGCCATGGCAGAAATCCATGAATTTTGGTTTGAACTGTTTGACCACCTTCCTTACTCACTAAATCTAGCTCCAAGTGACTTCTTTTTGTTCCCTAATCCAAAAATTGTGCTTGGAGGACAAAGATTTTCATGAAATGAGGCCATCACCATTGTATACAATCTTTTTGTAAAGAAAGACACAGAGTACCATTTGGATGCATTAAAGAGATGGGAGCATTGATGGAGAACTGTGTAGAATACCAAGGAGACTATGTAGAAATTGAAAATAAATTTAAAGAGATAATATCTTGTATCCATGTTAGGTCGGAAACTTTTCAGACCACCCACATATTCTACTTGTAAGTCGATTTGAATTTGGTTCCTGATTGAATGATTAAGAATTAAGTAAGCATGAATGATAAATGAAAGAAATACAATTAAGTCGTATGAACTTTTTAAAGGGAAAAATAACAATTGTATCCCTTTGTCAAAATATATTTTGTGCTCCTCTTGTCAGTTTTTTCTGGATCTGAAATGTCTAATACCAGATTAAAAAATTATGCATTTATTTTGTTCTTTGTCACCATTTTTTCCCGTTACTAAGGATGTGGGCTGGAATAAGGATCTTACTATTTTGAGTTAATATTTTCTATTTATGATTTTTTTTTGGGTTTGCTGATTTGTTAAACTGAATTATAAACAAAGTATATCATAAAGTTGCAGGATTGAAAAAATATTTATCTATGAAGATTACCTATTAGTTTTTTGGACTTAAAAAAATTCTGGTATTTTACAAGTAAATTTTATTTCATGATCATCATTTCTCGTTGTGCGAAACTGGTGCATGAGACCATAACAGCTGTATGCCATTTAACCCAATCCAATACTGCCTCCCCAGCTTTTTCTCAACTGGGTCATCCAAACAAATTCCACCCTTCTATAACCATATTGCATCATGGTGCCCTTGATCTTCTCTTTTTTTTCTCCCCCTATCTGTTGCCAATGTCAGTTCAATTCTTGTTTTATCATTAAATATTCTAAGTACATTTCATCTTTTTAGTCATCAGCAAGTTTATTTTTTTTCATTTCGGTGGAAATAGGTTTGATAGATGTTTTGTTGTATGATTCAAAATTTGCTGAATTTTTTTGTCACTTATTATATACATTTATTGGTATAAATGTATGAGTATTAAAAATTAATCTAAAAAAATTCATCCACAACTTTCAAATTCAATAAAAATAAATAGAAGATGTATAGACAAATCATCTGATGACAAACCAATATCACTTGCAGAAATTATACCTAATTGCTGCAACTAAAAATAACTCTACATTAGAGTATAGCTACTTTATTTAATGTGTGTAATTAAACTATCTAATTTTAAAAAACTATGTATATTTTGTTTTGATTAAATAAATATTGTGCATTGATCACACAATGTTTTATTATTCTTTTAAGTAACTGACTGTGGTTCTTGAGGTGAAAATGCCAAGAATTTTTTTTTTTAAATTTATAAATTGTTTTAAATAAATTTCCCCCTATCTGTTAATAACTTTTGTAAATCAAGTTGTTTTTATAATGTTCTTATTAAATGTTTATTTCAAATGTGTATGATATATTCATATATGTTATGTACAATTTCAAAGAATTTCTTTTAATAAAAAATAATAAATTATAAGTACAATCATTCATTTAATTCTGTTCATCCATAGATTTCAAATCTGTTTAATTTTGTTTTTTTAAATATGCTACATGTTTTGTATAGTATTAAATTACACCGTTTAAAAAATGTGCGACAGATATTTATACGAGCAGAACAATTTTTCAAAGAAACTTGATTATTACAAAGCAAACACTTCAATGTGAATTAAACATTAAGTTTAAAAAAGTTTTACATTTTTTGACTCTAGTTTATATTTTGAGTATTTTCATGGCTTGTTCTTATATATATTATACACAATATTGTGATTTATGTGGCGATTATAAGATATGATACAAAGTCGTTCTGAATAATAGATTATTAAGAAGCTGTTCAGAGCATTAATTTTTTTTCTTTCAATTAACTAATTTGTAGTGTGCTGCAAGTCCTATGTTGACTGTGCAATAATTCTTCATGCATGCATTTGCTAATAAATGTGTAAAATATTGAAATTGGCTTACAAATTTTTTCATAATTCCTGAAAACTGAATTACTTAATTACATTGTATGAACGTTTTTAAAAATTGCTATATTTCGAAGGATTGCCATCAACATTAAATTGTAATATTTTACTGAAAAAATATATATACATAATTAAAATTTTAGTATGTAAGTATTGCAATTTATTTTACATGTGGTATTGAATAAATAGTTTTGAATATGTTCATGAAATAATAGCTGGTTTTACATTATTGCCAGTATGGGAGAGTTTTGAATTTGATGTAAAACTATTATTCATTAGATATTGTTAGTAAGCCTTTTGTGAGTTTTTGAAATCTAAATATGTTGCCATATACCTTTTTTACGACAAAGTACTGTGATTGCCCAAAATTAAGCCTTGTTGTGTCTTAAGTGCCAAATAAATAAGTAAGGGTGGGATGTAGGTGTGATATTTTGCTCTGTGCTATATATTTTTGGTGTTAGTGCTTGTGTTTTTAAGAGATGGATTTTGTGTAAGGTTCACTTCCACATGATTACATCAGGGATAAAATATGGTGTTAAGATTTTTTTTAGATATTTCCTGTTATATATGAATGATGCTTATTATCCAGTGGATGTATGACTACCTTACTTCTAAAAAAATAAAGAAAAATTGTAGTTTTTTTTTTTTGTATTAATATAATTATTAGAAGCAAATTGTAGTTGCATTTAAAGAGTCTGAGGTGCAAGAAAAATGTGTATTAAGAAGTATTGGGTCATCTTATAAATGTTTTTTCCCCCCTGCATACAATTGAAGGGGGAAGCTATAGACTTCAACTTTATAAAAAAGGTAATAAATTTACCTTATTCTTAATGCAAGTTTTGAAGCTTTCATTTCAATTTTTTATCTTATTTTTTCACAGTCATAATAGAAGTGACAAAGAAGCTTATCCAGCATATTTTGCTTCATGAATTTAATGAAAGTAACATTAATAAAAGCACTGGGAATATTAGTGCAGTATTTGAGTATGAGACAATATGAGTTATTCAATGTCTATAGTTGTTTTAGAAATTTCAAGCTACAACTATTGTCTGGAAGATGAGCTTTATCTTGGAAGATTTACAGAGCTCGCAAGAGGATGACCTGCAAACTGTAATGAAACAAAATCCCATCATAACTGCTAAAGAGCTGGCAGACAAACTTGGATTTAGTCATTCAGCTATTCATCGACACCTACTTGCAATTAAAACTTGAATTGATTTAACTTGGTATGTCTTTGTGAATGCAGCTTAAAATTATGTGTAGTACTTTTGTAAGATTTTCATCTTCCACAATAAGTTCATTTTAGAAAAAAATTTATTATTAAGAGAAGTTTGACGACTTTGAATTTTTTTTAAGTATGAGCTCTTTTTTAAAAAAATGGTAGAAATACACACTACTTCATTATTGTGTAAATGTATTTGCTCTGGTAAAATTGCTTTAAAACCAGATATTGAAACATCATTAGCTGTACTTTTATCTCGCATCCTACATATCTTTTTATGTATGGCCTTATAAGTAAATATAAAGAAGAATAAGCTTTAAAATAATTTGAGACAATTGCTGGTCTCTGAAATAAGAATATAATTAATATATATACCAGAATTAAGTCAATATTTTTTGTTTAATTTAGTGATCTTTGTTGTAGCATAGTATGTTAGACTTCTAAATATATCTTTACTAGTTTCTGAGAGTTTTCCCTTTATTATTTTTAGTTGCATGGATGTTTTGTATTTATATTGAGAAATTATATTTATATTATGAAATTGCAGAATAATTTTTATATTTATACTGTGAAACTAGAATTATTTTTACATTCATATTAAAACTGCTTATAATTCTTAATGAGCATACCTACTGATTCAAATGTTAACACTTAGTTTCTAATTTTTTATTCTCTGAAAATCATGTACATCATTGTAACTGCAGAAGAGGAAAATTACATTGATTTTTTTATAACCTATTCATCTAATTTTCTAGATGATCAAAATGTCTTTTGTATTGAAGAAAATTTAATTTTAAATTCAGCACTCTATTAAAGTATATTCCTATCTCCTGTTAATGCACATTCTCAAGTCTTTTCTCTTGTTGAATTTCAGATTTTTTTATTGTTAGATATTTTTAACTAGCAGATCTTTTAACAAAATAATCTGTTTGAAGTTCATTTCACAGTTTGAAGAATGAAAGTGGTACATTATGTCAAGTGTTTCTTCAGTGTTTTGTCTAACTTATATTATTTTAATAATAAATAATATTGTGTCCTAATATTAATTTCTCTGGCAGATTGAAAGCAAAAGCAAACTTGATTGAAATTTGCCTTTTTATATTTCTAATTAGGAAATTAGAACCATAAAATTAAATCTTGAGTTAAATGAAAAGAAAAATCAAGTACATTGCATTTATTATGAAATTAAAGAATTTGCAGTGTATTTTTACCACTAAATGATAAACTAGACATTTATTTGTAGTATTTGTAAAAATCATACAACATTGTTCATATGCTATCAGATTCAAGTATGCTTTCAAGCAGTTACATTTAATACTAGTGTAAGTTCACTTTAATCAAAAAATATTTCTTAAATGGATTTTATAAAATGAACATTTTATTTCAAAAAATAATATGACACAAATTTTTCTTGAAACAGATATCTAATATCAAATTTTCAAATGAATGTGACATAAATTAATATTGCTAATGAGCTGTGATTTAAATTGTGTAATACAAATTTCCAAAAATAGTTTTGATTCACAAATAAAACACCTTGATTGATATCAGATATGGAACATTAAATGTTATTTCATTGTTACTAATGTATTTTTAATGAATGGCTGTCTATTATTTACTTGTTTACTGACAATTTTTCTGACTGTCCATTTTTACCCATTGCAAGGTTCACTAACCAAATTCAGTTTGCCTGGCAATAGCGGGCAAGTAGTCATGGTTGTGAACTTGCAGCTGGTGTATCTTTTTGTTGTGTCACACGCTCAAGACCTGATTTTCTAAAGACCTTCCGTGTTGCGGAACTGACACATAATAAATTTGTCAGAAGCTCTTATGTTTGTAGGCATAGTTCCCTAATCCTCCCATTGCCATGGTGTGTAAGTTTAGAGAGGAAGATTCTCTATCTCGGGTGTCATCCTCGTTACTTAACTGAGGCTCAAAATTATGAGGTCCATTGCAAAAAGCCCTCATGTTGATGTTAATAAACAATCTATCAATGAATGCTTATATATTCACATTTTTATCTATTTAAAAAGCAGAATTGAACTTGCAATTTTGGAGTGATCTTGTTTCACAAGCATGTGACTTTTGATGTTTCATACTAATGTGTTTGAGTTCTGATTCTACTAAACACTTGAGTCATGAAGGAATGCTTGGATGGTGGGGTACCATCTCCATATTCAACCTCGTCATCTGATCTAGGTTCTAAATTACAAGACGTATTGACAGTTGTTATTAAACCAGTGAATGGGTAGAAATTGACATCCTGTAGTGTTTATTCCTAAAAATAAAATTGATTAAAATTTTAATTTTCAAAACTTGGCATCTTTTGCTTTAATAGTGTGATATATATATATTAAAATTTTTAAATATTCATTTAAAATTATGTATGGATAACATATCTTCAAAAAATGTTTTTATAGCCTGTATTTTTACTATGTTATTCTTTTTTATAAATATAATGGTAAAAATATTAGTTTATTTGATTTTATGGGAGCAACGAAAATTATCTCAAAATATCAGTGTGCATGTTTATACATATAAATGAATGCATACTGACAATTTTAAAAACTTGATTTATGAGGAATATAGAACAGTAAAGCTATTATCACTAAGTCTATTTATTGAGATACTTGCTTTAACATTCTTTTTCATTTAAATTTAAGTATTCTAGAATTTATACATAGTGTGTATATTTTAAGCTTTGTTGAGGAAAAAAAAATTCCTAAAGAAATCCCAGTAGTACCTTTAATGTTTTCTAAAGGGCAGTATTGATTATCTCTTTTTACACCAGGGAACATATTACTTTTAATAAGTATTATGAAAAGTGTTCAGTGATGTTTGGGATTTACAAAGAATTTAAATCAACTTTTAAAAATATTTTAAGATTATCTGCATAAAAAATTTTTTTGCAATTGATTTGGGTCCTATTTGTGCTTATGCGAGTTTTTCTTTTTAGTTGAAACTTAAAACCGCTAGACACTGATGTTGAAACTGAAACAAGCTACCCTTACTTCTCTTAAGGTACATGTTTTTATCTTATACTTTAATTTTCTGATTTGTTTAAAAGCAAAGTTGAATTGACTTGAAATATGTTAACCAATTTTAAAATTATGCAGCAAATTGCATTAAGTGAGTAATAAGATGTTTGGTTTATACGTAATATAACATTGTGGTTGTTGTGTTGTATTCGGCTTTGAAAATTTGCTGACGTTCATTAAAAATAATTTAATGAGGGATGTGTATTGCTGTTCCTAATTAAATGCAAATAATATTAAAACATACCAATAAAAAATAATAGACTAAAAATTGTTTTTTTTTTTTTATTAAAAAAAAAGTGTTATGAAATTTATTTAGAATTTGTAGTATACTTGTAAAAATAAGTACAAAATATCCAGTAATTAACTCAAATATGTTTTTTATCAGTAATTTTAACTATTATAAATTATTGAATGAAATTTAACAAACATTAATTTTGTTAAGTTATTTTCAAAAAATAAATGAAACTGAGAAAAAAAATCTGCGCAAATATTTAATCTTATTTTATTCATAAATAGTTGTGTATTATTAAGTTGAATAATGAAACATACCTGAAAGTTTACTTTATGTGTATAGTGAAATTTTGTTTTCTTAATGTGTACTAACATCTTATTGAAAAATATATGGCTTTAAGGTGGAAATAAATATATTGATCTAGTTATATATATATTATTGATGTGGTTATTGAAGTTAATACATTATACAGATATAGAAAATCGTTTATGAATTGTTGTTATTTTCCCCTTTTTATTGAACTCTTTAGTGAGGGAAATGAAAAGGATGTTCACAAAGTTTTCACAAAAAATATACATTTCACTTTTAAGATTATATATATATTTAGAGAGAGAGAGAGAAAATGTCATTTGTAAGAAAAATCAACATTAAAATTATATAATTGTTTGATATAAAATCACCTTTTTTTTTTTTTTTTGCCAACCTTTGTAAAAGTTGCAACATTTAGTCTTAACATGGTAATTGGCATGTATGAAAAGTCTCATTGCCAAAAAAAAATTGGTGCTGATTTAAGTATATGCTGGATCAAGTACAATTTTTTTACTTTCTTGGTGTAAGTAGAGTAACGAAATCTATATTATGTGTTGATTAGCTGTTTATTGCAGAAATTACTCAAACTACAAAACTGAACTTCAAATATTAGCTAATTTGTCTAAAAGGGGAAGCAGAATACAAAGTTAATGTTCTAGAGAGTTATAGAAAAAATTCCAGTGAACCTATGATTTTGATAGTTCTATCAAATTTATTGAAATTATATTCTTAACTTTTATTTGTCAGAATTTACGTATTTGAGCCTACTTGACTTTATTTGTCAGAATTTACTCACCTTATTTACATTAAATGAAAGCTTCAAATATAAATACACAACATAATTTACATAAATTAAAAACTTTTTTGACACAAGTATTTTGACGTTTTAAATTATATACCAAAAAAAAAAGAGATAATTGTATTTTTAATACATACACACTTACACAATTTGTAAAATGAATATTTATCTTTACATTTATTTCCATCTGCTTAAATGTGTAAATATTCAAAATCCATATCAATCTACAATATATTCTAATTGCATTGGGAATGAACATTTCTAAATATTCAAATGTGACTAAACTTTTCTTTTTTGTAGAAACTTGAAAAAATGTTTTAATTAATTTGATTATTGATACAGTAAATATGAAAATGAAAATTGGTTTATAATGATTCATTTACAGTTGATCTGCTCCAAATAAGTTTATTAAATATTGTTACGATTTTGGTGTTTATAATGTTAAATTATGTCAAAAATACTATTCTGCTTGAAAAATAGTGCAGGATTAATGTTTATTGCATGTAAACATGTGAATTAGATCAATTGCTATGGGACCTTGTAAATAACATGGGGCTCTTTGGGTATCTCGCCAAGTTGGCGAGATATTGTTTAGTTGGCGACAGTTTTGTCAACTTATTTTGTCGCCAAATTTGGCGATATTTGACGACTTCCGGTTCCGGGCAGTTCTCCTATTTTCTGGAATGTTCTACCACTTTCGCCGTGTCTATATAAGGCATACTGAAATGCAACATGGGGCGTTGTTATTAAGATTTCTTGGAGCTCAGACGCGCCTGCAGCCTCTGTTACTTTACGGGTGATTCCGTTGTGATTTATGCCGAAGAGAGTACGAAAGCCTACGGCTTTGAATTTGATCTATTCCCCGCTGGATCAGTACATTGCGTTGTGTTACTGTTGTGTTGTATTACTGTGACTTCGGCTGTTCTTATGCCTTTCTGAACATTGTATTCTTCAATGGGCTGATAATAAAGAACTGTTTTATCGCTGTCCTGATTAAAGTCTATTCAATCCCTGAACCCAACAGTGAAATTCGTTACAATATTTTATTTATTCAAATATATTTTTATTAAATTTTTCCTAAATAAGATGTATGAATTATATTCAGGGATGTAGAAATTACATTATTTTACTAAAAATAATAATAAAACTGAACACTTAAGAAATTTTACCTATTCATACACAGATTATATATTTTAAGGAGTGTTTTTTAAAAATCATCCTAATATAGATTTAAAAATATTGTTATAAATTTTATTATGTTGAATATCTATGGTTTGCGTTTTAATACGATTGTATTATATATGTAACTTTAATATGATTGTATTATTTATGTAAGTATATATGCGGTTATGATAAAATCATAATGTAATTTATACTTTGTATTAATGTTAATAAATGTAAAATATTTTATTCCAGGGTGTGGTGGTTGTTGAAGATTTCATTAGACATAAAAACATCCTTAATAATCCGAAGGAATCAGAAGAAACCATTTTAAATACATTAGATAATTTGAGAAAAAAGAAGCCATCTAAAGAAGTTATTTCTACTACTGGAATTGGTGGTTTTACATTTCTGATTTTATTAACTTTTATTAATTTTATTACATATTATACTTATATTAAAGGTGTAGCTAAGACTATTGAAAATGATCAGTTATGTTGACCGAACTTAATTGGTTTTCGATATTCTCTTAGAAATTGAATTTTTTAAAAGTATTCTTTATGAATAGTTTATATTGAGATGTTTCTATGCAATTCATAGTTGCTGTGATTGAAATTATTTCTTATGATTTGTTATGTTTAAATTATTGAATATCTAAATAAACATAATACGTTTTTCATTCAGATAATAGGCTAATCTATTTTAAACACAGTAGATACTTGTAAGAGAAATGTTAGAATAGGATCTATGTTAACATATTTTGCTTATAGAACGATTTTCTCCTCTTTCCCTAAATGAAATTCTACTTTAAACATAAGTTTTATGGTTTGTTATAGTATATACTGCTCTACTTTGGGACATGTCAGCCCTTTCCTGTTTGAAAAAGTTTAAGCCAGTTAAAAAAGTTAATCACAAAAACTTCCTGGTATGTCAGGATAAAAAGATAAAATTGAAATTAAGACTTTTATTACTTGACTATCCAGAAATGTTTTAACTACGTTAGAAAATTGAGAAAACCTGATAATCAGGGTCCAAATCATATTAATAGATTCAAAATTTAAATTTGCATTTCTATCACTAAAAGGCCTTTTCTTCAAGAACTGCCTCAACAAATTAAACTTAAAATTCACAGCACTCAAAAATCAATTGAATTGCGCTTCATTCAAGGTACTTCTGCTCAACTACAGCAGCACTTTTTTTTTTTTTTTTACCAGTTTCTCTTTTTATCTGTAACCTGCACCTAGTTATAGTCTGTATTATCTAGTGGCAGTCACCTCAATTTTATCTAATTGTTTTTCTGTTAACTGTCTCCGTTGTTTTTCTGTTTCAGGTCTCTATTCCCCCTTCCCCACTTTTTACTCTAACAGGCATGATTTTCAGATAGATTATTCTGAAATACTTTTGAAGAGATTTTGAGCAGAAGCATCAAATCATGCTATTGCTTTTTAATAATTTTTTTCAATGTATTGATATAAATTTATATATTTGTGTAGTTCTTTAAAAGTCTTTTTGTTATTTTTTTTATCTGAAATTTCAATTTTATATCTTAGTAACTCACTATACATTGTTAGAAAGACTGAATAGTAAAAGGTGATTGCTAAGTTTAAAAATTGCTCTTGGATTGATTAGATTTTAATTTTTAAGTATAAAAAGGAGTAATTATGGTTTGAGCATAAAATTGTTTTAATGTGTATAGCTGCTAGCTTCATTAAATGTAAGAATTCTAAAATTATCAGTTATAAAAAGAAATTGAGGTTAATATTTCTTAAGTTCATTAATTTCCTATTTATAAATTTTTTTTCTTCATTTAAAAAGAGAAGATACAATGTCATTTAGAGGGAAAGAAATATGATCTTTTTGATTGCTTAGACATATTCTTTACTTTTTTGTAACTTATACTTTAACATTGTAATAAGTTCTTAATACTGGTGATACATTTATATGTTTGTTTTGATTAAGATTTCTTGTTAACAGTATGTCTATTATTTTGGTTTTTGGAAATGCGTAATTACAATAGTGCTTTAAAATATGCTGATATTTAAAAATCTTATTGATTTACCGAACTGAAAAGCATTGTTTAAAAAATCATCTTAAGTTTCATTAATATGTTTTCTTTTTTGTGAATAAATGTACAATAGTTATAAAATATTGTTAATTATAAAAAAAGCTTTCAGTCATTTAACCATAACTGATTTTCATTACATATTTCTCAATGGAATTTTCAGGTAATACTTTACAAGTTTTGGAAAACCACTCTAATGAAAGAATAGTTAATGAGGTTAAGAAATTAATTAAATTATGGGAACTAAATGGTTCATCTAAAAGTCAACCTACATTTGAAGTCAGATACGATAATTTAACTCGTCACATTCGCAGAAGTGCAGTTCGTTTACTTACTGAAACATTAGGTGGACAAGAAGTAAGTGATTATTAACATTAAAAAAATTATTTTAAGTTTTACATCTTTGACTATTTTTAATTGGAATTTCAAATATTATTTGTAGTAAAGGTTTTATATTGTAGTTAAATGTAACAACATCTTGTAGTTGTATATGATTATTTGTGTTTTTATAATTATTTTTTATATTTATGAATGTATATTATCAGATTTTCTGTGGATTGTTTATATTAGTTGCTATTTTATATATGTCTTGATAATATTATATATTTTACAAAGAAAATAAATTTTATGCAAATGTTTTAAAAAAGAAACTTGTTTTTATGTAATGTTGCATAAAATACTGTAATATAAATAAATATTTGCAACAGTGCCATTCCATTGATAAAATATTGACACTATACACTGCAATAGCAAAATTGAGGCAGCTGTGATAGCCCAATGGGTATATAAGAGACTTGTAACAGAATTTTAGCGTTACATAATATAATAAATAGAAAAGGCCAGAAAGAATAAGCAAGGATTTATCTGATGTAAAAAATATAATAAGCCAGAAAGAATAAGTAAGTACTTATCTGATGTAAAAAAAAAATAGCAATGCATCTTTTAAGGGGAAAACATTCTGACATTTTATACTTTTCATCCATAAGTTTCAATACAATACTTTTTGCAAAGCATTTATTTTTTCTGTTGAGTTGCCCTTATTTATTTTATTCAATAAAGCTAAGTATTTGTAAGAATTCTGAGTTGAAAAGAACATTTGTTGATCTTAGTTGAAAAAATATATAAGCTTTTGACATTCATGCTTACTGCTTATATATAAATTTAAACATATTATACATCTACCTCAGTTGTAAAAGGTATTCTTTATTTGTTTCATAAGTATGTTCATCATTCATACTGAAAAAATAACATTTATGTTGATTTTTATTACAAACAAATAAATGTAATTAATTATTTTATCTTTTTTCCCCCCCTTAAAGACCGATGAAAAATTTGCAGATACTTTAGAAAAGGAAATTTTTTACAAATGCAACAGATTAACATCAAAATCTTACAAGCGAACTGTTCGAAAAATAGTATTTGTTCTAAGACATCAGGAGAAAAGGCGAGAAGCATTGAAGAAAGGGCAGACAACTCATGTACAGTTTGTTTTAGAATGTCTTCCAACATCTCATTAAGTCGAAACATTATTTTTGCATTGTATTTTAAATGAACTGTAAATAAATTTTAGTTGAATTGATATCACATTGAAACTTTAGGTTTGACTTGGCAACACCAATTGCAAACTCAACAAAAAGGTTTGTTAATACTTTTTAGATTTTTTAATGGAAACAAACAAATGAAAAATTAAAACAATCTGAAAAATTCATTTAAGAGTAGCTTGCTATTTGCATAGACCGTGACTCTATATGCCAGTATTTGTAAAAGAATGGAGACTAAAAAATGCACACACAATAACTAAACTCAATGACTGCTGTGTAATTATAAATTTTGTATAAAATGCACTAATTGATATCCAAAATTGATACTTTGTAATAATTATTTTCTAAAATCAGTTAATTTATGCACTCAGAATAAATTTACTTTTCACAAAATAACTTGGATCTCAGATGGCACAAGAATTGTAGCCTTGGAAGTATATTGTTTGAGAGCTGGACCACAAAGTATATAAAACAACACTTCAATGTGATTTAATCAAGAAAATATTTTTAAAAACATTAAAGAAAATTACTGAAAAATAATTTCAAAAACATAAATTCAATAAGAAATTTTTTTAAGTAACTTGAAATTAACTAAAGAATAGAAGCAAACAAGAATTTGATGGTTACAAAAGAGCAAAAGAAGTAGAAAAATAATGTGATATTAGATTTTAAAAGTATTTTTCTTACGTACATTTAATTTGAGGTATGTATATATATATTAGATAAGTTTTGAACAGGATTACCAATATCATAGATGCTGTTGTAAAAATTTAGAACATTTTATAGAAAATATTGCTTAATATAAAAAAAGTTCAAGATATCATTAAATGATTAATTTGAAACAGAGTTGAGTAATTCTCGAACAAAAATCAAATGTATAAAAATAACAATCTTCAAAATATATCATTCTGTAAGTTATAAATACATATAACATCCTCAAATTATGAGAATATAGATAGCCAGAAGCACAACATCAGTGCTTTTGGCTATCTATAGTCATTTCTATCTTCAGATTTTATGGCATTAAGATAGCTAGAATGAATGATTCTATTCATTCATTCTGACTATCTATTATCAGAATTATTCATAGCGAAGACAAAAATGCTTTATCTGTCACTTTAACTTTAAATTTTTAAAAAAATCAAACTAATTTTGAAAAAAAATCACTAAAATGTAAATTTCATCATAGTTTCAGTTTACCGAATTTTGTCTGAACCTTAGTATTTTTGTGTTATATCATCCACACAAACTCTTCCATTTATTTTTAAATAGTTATTATGTTCCTAAAATAAGAGAGTGAAAAAGTTTTGATTGATAAAATTATGTCTATGTTTGGAATTTGATAAAAATACTTTGGATAATAGCAAATGAATTTTTAAAATTTAGTTTGCAATAATTAGATAATATTCTTTTCACAATGTGAAATACCACATTCTCTTAATTTTTAAGGTTAATTATTATTTATTTTGATTAATATCACTTTGACATAATTTCTCAATTAATACTTTAGCAATCAGAATAAATAGTAATTTCTGTACAAAAGATAACATAGTTTCCTTATAAGATTTTAAAGGGGGTTGGAGAGAAAACGAAAACTGCCAATTCAAATGTTATTTTCTAGGGGGAAAGATAGACTAATAAATTTTCCATAAGGAAATTCTCATACAAAAATATTAAATTAATGAAAGAACCATGCTAAATAAAGTTTCTGTATCAATAAAAGTTCATTGATATCCCATATTAGAAGAAATTAAAATAAATGTGACAGTGATTGGAAATATAGCTCCTTAACACAAATGTACACATCAAGGAGTTGCCCGATTGTAATGAAATTTCATATGCAAAGACATTTGGATTGAACACGTAAATGATTAAAATTTTGGTGTCCAATGAATGAATAGCGGAAGCTACAGCGCACTCGGCAGGTGTATATAAGAAGCGGATTCTCAATCTGATGGTCAAAATTTCTGTTGTATTGCAATTTAGGATACCTTTCAATGACTGAAAAAACGCCTCGTCTCATTACGAGCAATTGTTGAAGTTTGAAAGAGGTCGTATCATTGGATTGAAAGGGGCAGATTGGGCAAATTGGAGAATCGCTCGTCTTATGGGTCGAAGGGATACAGCAATTAGAAGATGCTGGCAAGAATGGACGGACATTGGCAGATTTCAGCGTCATGATGGTAGCAGTCAATCTAGGGTCACAGCAGATCCGGAGGACAAAGTGATTGTTTGATCAGCTGTCACAGCACCTGATTCCTCGTTATCAACCATCAGGCATGCGACCCACGCAC
>BMAW01107070.1:324315-353694 GCA_019974015.1 Nephila pilipes
GATGAGAAAGTATATTCTTCAGTTTTATGTCATTTAAAAAAATCAGAATGAGTAGATATCCATTTGTTCAACAGCATGCCCCTTATTTCCGGGAGCTGAATCAATCACAATTGTAAGTCCTTCACTTCTAAGCTATCTGAATAGGTATCATTACATACCACCAAAGATGCTCAAAGAAACCTTTTCTGCTCATCTTCAGCTAATGCCTTTAGCGTTTTTGTTGCCAAAAATGGTGCTTAAGATGTTCCAAAAGTTACAGTTTTAAATCTATTAGTTTCCAAACAATTATCTGTAAATTTCTATCTGTTTCATCAATGAGAATTTGCCTATACATCTTTTTAATATACACACTGAAAGCGTATTTATGCAAATAGAACCTAGCTATTATATAGAACAGCTTTTGTATTGTTCCACCATTCAATAATGTAGAATTTAGTGTACAGGGTGCACTATGAACCTTTAAGAAATTTTACATTATTTATTTCTCTTCAATATTTCTGTGCATTTTGAACACTCAAATTCAAAAATTCAGAACATCTATTCAATGAATGCTCTGTGTGACACAATAAGCAAGGTTTTATAATGGGTAGGGGTTTCGTTTTACTTTGATAAAGCAGCAAATTATTAGCCTTTGTTGTGTTTTGATTTTCTCTATGAAATTTCATGGGGTTGAAGTTTTATTTACCTGATCTGAAAATATTAATCTTGACTGTAGGAACTTAAGAACTTCATTAAAAGAAGGAACCTCTTTTGTATTTATGGACATTTCACATGCTTTTCCGATTTCATTAATTTTTGTAAACTGATATTCACTAAAATGGCATTTGTAAGTTCATTATAATTCAACTTCAGAACCTTTAATGCACATAAACTTTTATTTACAATATTAATTAACCTTAACCCTTTTGGCAATTCAACGATATAGTTAAAAAAATAACCACAAAAATCAAATGAAAAAAAACCTTATGAAAATCTACCATAAATTTTTATCAGACAATCAAAATTTGAAAACCCAAATATATATGTATATGAGAATGAGGTCCTTCATGAAGTCTTATTTACAGGCATCAGCAACCTGAAACATACATGCCAGATTTGCCATACAATTATCAGTGGCACCCTACACCACTACAGTTACTAGATGGAGAGATAAAACACCTGTCTGCACCTTGCGCATTTTTTCTCCTTTCGTTTGGTTAGTTGTGCCGATATACAGGTATCAAGTGATATTTCAGTCAAAAGAGGAATTTAGTTTGATACACATTGTATGCCATAGGGTAACATTTAACTTTATAACACGTTCTTAATTTTCTTGTGAAAACTTGTATTTTATTTGTTTAGTTATTGTGACAATTAATGCATATTTGTTTAATAAAATGGCCACTAAAAAAAGAAAACTTGATCTAAATGGTTTTTAAGACTCTTGGATGAATGAATATGGATTTGTACAACAAAACAATTGCACATTATGTCATGCAAGTGTGGTGTGTTGTCTGTCAGGTGTACAAAGACATTTGCAAACTAAACTTCAGTCCACATTTAAGAACTGAAACCAAGCCTAAAGCGACCGAATGCAGTTTCGTAATTGCTAATTGAGTAGCCTCAAAATAATAATAAATAATAAATGTTGCTCCTTTTAATAAAAAGGAGCAACATTTCTCTGAACTGAACGATAAAGAATGGTTATGCAAATTGATATTTCTGACTGATATAACTAAACATCTCGATTAATGTAACTTAGGATAGGAAGGAAAGGGCCAAACAGTGCTTGAACTTTTTGAATATTGGAAAGGCTCTACTACAAAATTAAATATACTTTCTCGTGATATTAACACTAGTATCTATAAATACTTTCCAAACATTTAAAAATGCTTGCAAATACATTGACCTTAAACAAAGACTTCAAATCTATGCTGAAGCACTTAAGGAGGAATTTTCCAAAAGATGTAAAGACTTTGAAACTTTTATATTGTAAAAAACATTTTCTTCTGGGAGAGAGAAAATAGAGTCCAACTCTGAGGTTAATGACAAATGATGTTTAATTAGAGAATCTCCAGGACAACTTACAGGTAGCACAGTTTGGACATTAACAGTACAACAAATACACAGTACTTGCACAGTTTAGTGAAACAGAAACAAGGCACACTTTTACAGACAATCGCAATTATTTCAGCAACATTCAGCTTATTAGTTCTCACTGCAGACAGCCTCAGCAGTAATATTCTTCACTTCCAGGGCAGGATCTGACAATTTCCAGAAGATACATTCTGCTCCTTCACAAATTCTTCTAGCACGCTCCGCTTCAAGTGCCGACAGCTTTCCAAGGATATCCGCAACAGACTCCAAAGACAGACTAACAGTTTCAGGCCAAACCTCTAGCAGATTCCTCAATTGGTCTACAAAGCAGACTCCACAAACAAACAGATTTCCTACACAGATAGATTCTTCCTCGCTCGCAGACTGACTGATCTTGACTGTAGCTCTTGGCGTATTTATACCTTTTTCGGCCAGGCGTGACATCACATGGGAAAATTCACGAAAAGTCTGTAACTTTCTTTCCATTCGATTTTTTGTATAGCTTTCAGTGCCTTCAAATACTTTCCATTTGTCACCAAGTTTCCAAATGGTAATTAAGGTAAAGGAGTCATTGCTTAATTCTGTTTTGTTAACTGGCGACATCTCTGTAAATCCATCTTTTCCTCTATATTGTCATGCACAAGAGTTGATGCAGAGAAGCATCAACTCATGTTCATGACAATATTTTCCTAACTAATGTAACCATATTTAACAGAACCATTAATAATCCCATTTGATTCGTCAATTTTTGAGTGTATGGCAGTTGATTATTTTGAAATAATCAAGTACCATCTTCAGAATTATGGAAATTACCTCAGAATTACGAAAATGTTTGGAAAATAACCAACAATAAATTCACAGCTATTTTAAATTGCTGGATGTCATTACCCAAGAGATTTACTCATTTGAATAAAATTGCATGTGTTTTGCTTTCCGCTTTTGGTTCTACATATCTATTTGAACAAATCTTCTCTCACAAAAAAATATTGAGTCCACAAAGAAGTTTAACAATTGAAATTCAGAATCAAGTGTCCAATTGAAAGTCACAAATTATACCCCTGCTATTATGATATTAAGCAGAGCAGTGCAGGGACGAAGTTTGCATTAAAATTTAAATTTTTTTTTCATTTAACTATATAAAAATATATTAACTATATATATTTTTTCATTTAACTATACATTATTGTACACAAGTGATTATGCTGCATTATCTTAGACATGTTCAGTGTTGTACAAGCAGGCATTAAATTATTTATGTCAAGGTATTTTAAAACCAACCCACTCTCAATTCATTTAAAAATGTTTCTTCTTATGATTACAAATCAACAAATATTTAAATACCTAAACAACCAATTCAAATGCCTATAGCAGATTACTCTTATAAAACAAATGGATTTAAGCAAAAAAGCTATCAATATGATAGATCTCTCTCACTTCATTTAACAATAGAAGTTGGAATCGTTCATTACATTCCCACCCTCTGTAACAAAGACCATATGGATTAATTAAATGAAAAGTGCAGCACCCATCATAATTCAAATAGTTTAGTTTAAATTCCCAATTCAGTCATTCACAGTTTTTGATTAACAGAGTATAAAAACAACTTCTTTAAAAAAAAATATTTTAGTTTGAAAAATTATTTTAATTGTAAAGTGTATATAGGTTATTGAAAATTCTTTGATTGTAAAATAAATTTAAAACTGGATTTAAGTTAATGTCTTATTACACTTTTCAAATTTGTCCATTCAATTTAAAATCTAGTTTGACTTTAGATGAATCTTCTAAACATAAATGTTAAAAAGAAAATATTTAGAAATGCATAATATAAATTACAAATATGATCAAAAACATTTATTGGTCTATTTTGACACTTATTGATCAGCAATTTTAGAACAATAAATCTAAAACATTCTTACAAAAACATTTAAAAGTGCACTTCACAAAAAGAATATCTTCAAGTTAATTTTCAGATAAGCCAGAATTAAAGCAGGTATAGATATTTTTACAATTAAGCATAAAATCACAATTCTGGAATAGTTATGAGCTTAAGTTCATTGGAAGGAATGGTGGAAGGGGAATCATTTGAAGGCAGCTAAAATTACAATTTAGAACTAATATTTAAAAAAAAAAAAATTGTAATACATGAATGCAATCTGATTGTATAAATTGAAGAACAGTTTAACTCTTGAGTATTTCAGCTAAAGTACTTCCAAATTATTTAAGCAATATTTCAAAATAATATATATTAATTTGATAAATTTCTATTACACATGGATTGAAATCTGAATTTTCTAAATTTTATTAAATTCAGTTTCACAAAAGATATAATATAGACAAATTTATCATTGCATTATAAATACCATAGTGATTATACTTAATTATACTAACTTTCTAAGATTTACACTAACAATTAGTTTTATTACTAGTATATAATATATTGCATTTAGAAACTAATTAAAATTACTGTTCTAGTAATTGTTTTTTAAAAAATATAAAATTTTTGGAAAAAAGGTATTGCAGATTTAAATTACTGGTGTTATTTCTTTTTTACTAAGTAAAGAAAAACAAAAAATATTCTACAATCAATCTCATTTGCATACAAACAAACATTTACACATCTTTGGCCAGACAATTACATTTAACATTAAAAATACAGAAATGCATTTACTTAAAATGTTTGCAAGTTGTTTCTTAGTATTATTTACTGCTTTATGAATGCAGTAAAAGGTAATGAGTCACTTTTCCCAATAAAATAACAATAAACTAAACAATCTGGGATACTTACATGGAAATTTGTAAGGTGAAAAGATACCAAATTTACATTAAATCTTGGAACAATCCATTTTATTACAATAAAAAGTTAAAATATGTATCCTCAAAAAATGAGAACTTAAGACAATTTTTGTGACTCCCAAATTGATATATGTACAAATTAAATGCAAATGTAAACCAATAACATTCGAATAATTGAAAGATGAGTTTAACGTGCATGATTACTGTATCGTTTTTCCAAATATGAAGAAAGGAGAATGGACGGCTTATGGAAATCTTGATGTTTGTTTTTGACACGAGTCCATCGACTTCCATTCCTGTTGTAACCTAGAAAAGTAAAATTTAATTATAGCTTTGAAAGCATCCAAACTAAAATTTAAAGATTTCTTTTTGTATGGAGTATACAAATAATTTAATTTTTTTTTTTTTTAAAAAAAAAAGAACTTAAAACATGTTTTAAACTCTTGTCTTTATTTTTTTTTATCACTATTTATACTTTGAAGAGCACAGAAGAAAGTAATATGGCTTATTCACAATTGCAAAATAAGATAGATTAGGTGTCACTGACCACTTTTCAATATAAAGTGTTCAACGTTCAAAATAAAGTGTACGACTGATTTATTTTCAGTTTATTGCAGTAATAATATTTTTAGCTTAAAATATGTTCAATTCAGTTTTTTTATCATTTGCTTTAATTTTAATATTTAATAGAGTATAATAAATATTTTAAAAATAAAAAATTATCTTTAATTTTTAAATCTCTTACTACTCGAGACTGAAAAAAGTGTCAAATTATTTTTCAACTTTCATTCCACCTATACACTTTACAATTCTACATAACTTGGACCAAGTCTCAATTCATTAAAAGAAAATTATTATATAAACTTCTCTAGACACTTCTATTGTTTTTGTCATGTTTAAAATTTTACCATACACTAAATTAAAGACTTTTGTAAGATAACTAATATTTAGCTTCAGATCACTTAAAAAAATGTAAATTGGCAACAGAATAATTACAATAAAAATTGTTAACCCAAAGCGATATTTTTTATTTATTGGGGAAGGGAGGGTATTTAAGATTTCATATCATATGCTGATTTTTGAAATTCACAAATTAAATGTGTAAACATTTTGCTGTAGTTAAAAAGTTTTATGAAAACAAATTAACCTAACAACATTTTGGAATGTTAAATAAAACAAGGTTATATTTTAATACATAACATATTATATAAGAATATTAGAAATAAATGCGTCAGCATACTTAATGACGATAGATCCATGTATTGGCTCAAAACATGAACCATCAATCTTTCAAAACCATTTGCTATTTGGCATTGATAAATAGAAGTTGGACGATTTACAAAGAATGTTACAAGTTCTTGTTCCAAATACATCAGTGCACCCTGAAAGAATGAAATATTACCAATTGTAACAATATACATGTATAACTGACAAATAATTTTTATTGATGATAAAATTAAGTTTATATACATTCTATTCACAATAATTTAAACTCTATAAAATATAATTCACAACAGAATCAATTCTTGGATGAAAGCACAGATATTACTTGTTCAGACTAATTTCACTAGAACAGCTAAGGAAAAAGTTCATATTTTGGGGATAGAAGTTACTTTCTAACAACTAATAGTGTAACAAAATTTTTCATAGAAAAACAAAATTTTAAAAAAAAAGTATACATTTTACAGAACAAATTGTTAAACTACAAACTCAAAGAAATTGCTGCAAAAATGTAAAAGTATTTAAAAACCAACAGTTTAGAGAAATTCAACTTAAGAAAAATTTTGCTAAATTTTAAAATAAATTTTTGTCCCTAGTCAAAAATATATATATTAATTTAAATATAAATACATCAATACAAATTATTTGTGTTATATTTGAAAAAATAGAGGAATGCAATAAAAAATTATATATGGATGGAATAAATATAAAATACAACCATAAAATGTTCCCATTAAGTTCCTCAACATTTATAAGTTTTCAGTTGCTAACCTTTAAAATTTGTTCAATAGTGTAACTTTAATCTCAAAACTTTATTTCCAATTTTTATAACTTTTTAAAGTTCTATATTCATTACATAAAAAAATAGACAGAAATAAAACCTATTCATATTTAAAATATATTTCTCAGATTTAAAATTTTGAGGAGGAAAATCTTTTAACAACCTTTTTATAGGATTCAAATTGTGTATGTGGAATAACTTAAGATATTGTAATTTAAATTATATAAAGACAGTGATTTAAACTGAGTAATTCCTTTACTATCAGTGTTAATACTTACAAGAGGAAAACGTTTTCTTTTCAACATGAACCGAAGTTTATAGCTAATCCTTTGGAAACAAGCTGAGCCAATGTATGCAGGATGATCTGAAATACATATACAGATCACTATTAAATTAAGAATGTTAATTCAATAGGATGAGAAAATGTTCCATTACATAAAAGGAAGAGATACACAAATAAATTTTCTGTCTACTAAAACACTATATTTATGAACATTTTAAGATTAATACTTGAACGCAAGTCATAATTTGATGCATCTGCATCCTGTTCAATTTCAGATTCATTTCCGGTATCATTTCTTTCAAACCATTCCTCATTGTCTTGTGTACAGTTGATGAATTCGTTCCAAAACTGTGAAAAAAATATAACAAATCAATTTTAGTCTGAATTTTTTATTTAGGGAATCAAAAACAGTTATTATTGTGTCACTCATATTATATAAACTTGGATTTTAAAGCTTACTACATACTTTATTGTATTAGAAAAGTATTATAATTATTTGGTTAAGTCGCTAATCAATGGATTTAGCATTGATGAAATAGATATTGCATCACTCGCACATCATGAAAGTTATTCAAGATTGAAATATACATTAATATAAATACAATTTCTTATCAAAAATACATATAAAATTCACTTTAAAATGCATAAAACCACAAATATTTTAAAACCAAGAAATTTTACTCTTTTAATAAGACTTTAAATAGCTAATTAAAAAAAAAATGAAAATGCATGCTCTTAATTTTTACTGAAAGCCATTTTACAAAATGGAAAAAATTTTAAAATACGAAATAGACAAAATTAATTTTTTCAATTATTTTTAACAAGAACAGAAAACAACAGACTTCATCATAAATTTTCAATTGTAATGAAAGAGTAAAATTTCTTAATCCATATTAAATATCAGCAAGAGCAAATATTAATGTATATGTTTAACCATAACCGATTTCATTAACAGATAATTGGATATTTTTAAATAAAAAGTATAAATATAATGATTGCATGTGAAATTTCAGATCTTGAATACATGAAGTGAAGACAAAAATTTTATTGAATTCTCATAACATATTTATAAACATTATTCTGCAAATATATCATTAAATTTTTACAGAACTTAAATATTTAGTTTTGATATAATCAAAATATTAAGAAAATCAAAAGTTCATTGTGTGCAGTTTAATATGAACATTATAATTTTCAAAGATGCTTGATATGGCAATAATTCATTAACATTATAAAGCATCACCTTTTTTTTTTAACACTAAACATACCATAACCGATTTTTTGATCAGTTATGAACTTTTGCATTGATAATGAGCATATCATCTTATTGCTTTTGCACATTTGACTTAATGATTGTTTTTCTATAAATTATATACAGTCAATGTATTATTTTTTATTTGTATTTTGTTTATTTTGAGTAATACTTGTCATATACCCTTATCTACCACAACCAGTCATTTGACCAGAACAATTTATTGCTTTTTAAGGTTATTGGATCAGAAATTATGATTTCTGATGAAATGTGATGATGATGTGCATGCATATTCAACATATCATATGCAGTTCATTACAATAAAACTAAATTTAGTGCAGACATGACCGATCAAATGGCGAGGAAATATACCACAAAATCCAAATCTTGCAGATGGCCACTCCAAGTATTTTTTTAATATCCTTGATTTAACTGGCATAAATGCCTGGATTTTGTACAAACAAACAACAAGAGAAATATCTCAAGACAGACTTTTTACTCCAGTTAGTAGTAGAACTTGCCGTCGATTTTCAAGAAGCCTATGAACACCCAAAAGAAAGAACAAATACAAAAGGATCGTTACCTAAATTTACCACAGACTCTTATCAACGTAAGATGTATCAAATAGGATATTATAATGAAAATAAAACCATCAAAATTTATTCCAACTGTGAAAAATGTTTTTGCAGAAAATGTACTATGGAATATGTAAAAAAAAAAAAAATGTGATGAGCAATGAATTAAAAATTCAAATTCTTTTTGTTTGTAATAGAAATTGACAATATATAATTCTATTTAATTATAATAAAATTATTTTGTTTATATCCTTTCTAACAATACACATTTCATAAATTCAATCAGGAAACAAAGACCGGCTATGGTAGAAATAGGTATGTATTAAGTGTTGGTATGTTTAGTGTTAACAAGTGTTTTGCAAAAATTTCATGTGAATATAAACCCAGAAGTATATTAAAATATACCTCAACATTATCCCTGTTCATAATCATCTTGGAAAAAACTGATTCAGTCTCAGGAATAAAGTCCTGGATTGAAAGTTCTTGAGTTTCCTCGGGTTCAGCCAGAGAGAGCAAATAGTTGACTGAAATAAACATACTCTTAAACTAACTGAAGTCAAATAAAAATTCCTCTAGAATTTTGCAAGTAATTTTATTACATTTCTAAGAAAACATTTTCTATAACAAAAGGGCAATTTTTTAAATATTGTTACATTAAATACATTAACTCAAACACTCACAATTGTCAAATCTCTTCTTTTTCTTTCCACTTTTTGCATTAGTTACATGAACTCCTCCAATAGCTTGAGGTCTTGGAGAGCGATGTTTGATTTTCCGTACACGTCTAACATCTGGCACTTGCTCATTTACTTCATTCTCAATACTGAAAAAAAAAATTCTTTATCATTAAATAAGACCCATATTTTGTTTCTTATACATCACAACATGCTATAATTTTTAAATACATTTAATGCTTTGATTTTCTAGTCATAAATAATGAATAACAATTTTAGGTACATGTGTAGAATCCCACCGACCTTCTCATCAAACAATTATTAGATTGATAGGATGGATGCAAAATTATTTGACTGAAACTACACTGACTTTCATGGTCAATAGGAATTTTACATAAGTATTCAATATTTTTTAATCACCATTTATATAGTAAGATTTTCAATAATAATACAGTATGCTGCTAAAAATAAGACAAATAAAATAAGAATATACTCATAAATGATAAAACTAAGGAATGCAAGAATACAATTGTTTATTTTTCTCTACAAATCTTATATGACAAGAGAAATTTTAAGCTTAAGATCCTTTGGTTATATACAGTTTGAAACTTTGATATTATAATTATATGTCATTGGATTACAATAAGCCATGCTAATATTGACCATTTCATAATTCATTAACATGTTTTGTAGGTTCCCAGTTAAAAGAAAACTATGACAAAAACTGAAAATACAGTTCATATTGTTAGAAAAACAATATTTTGATGAGTTTTTTTAAAACAAGATTGACAAGTATTAAATATGTGAATCTTTCATAATATAGTATGCAACGATTCCAAAACTAAATTCTTGCCTCACTCCAAGTGAATGACAATCTTGTGCTTGGCACATTATATCCCAAAAGGATTCAGTGCCAGAAATTCAACCAACCAAAAGAGAGAGTGAGTGAATGTAAAGTTTATTGGCGCAAGAGCCAGATATGGCCATGCTGCACCAAACAAGATTAAACTGTGGTCTAGACGTGAAGTTGAAAAAAGGTAAAAAAGTGGTTGACAAGGAGGGTCGAAAACAGAGAAGGATCACTAGGGTATCCCGGGAGTTGCCTCACTCTGAAAAAGTCTATTGATGCCTCATCACTTACAACAAATGCACTTGATACAGTTTCATTTTGAGTTTTTGTCAAAGAATACACCACAGAGTTAAATGAGGCATTTGCAATTTCTAACTTGAGCAAGATGTTGAATTTTTAGATAAATGTTCCATGCACAAGTGTACAATCTTACCAGATAATCATGACAGATTTATTTTATAACACATAGACATTCTGTTTCATTAAACTAGTGAGACCACATAAGACTCTTGAATGTAGGTCATCCTATTCTAAATTTCATATGAAAATTACAACTTAATGTTATACTAATTTGATATTTTGAGAATTCAAGGATACAGAAATATTTTGTGAGTAAATGCTATTTTTACCAATAATTGTGAGCTGTCATTCAGTAGCAAAAGTCATTAATATAAAATTAGGGATGTTCTTTATCTAGTAACAAGTACATTTTACAGAAACAGTTACATTTTTAAACAAGATTACAAATCCAGAATGGAATTATGAAACAGCTTTACAGCAGCAAATTTTTTTTATTCCTAAAAGTAAAATTATTTGGAATAAAAATTATTCAAATTGTTTACTGATAAATAACTCTTAATAAGTTATTTGACCACTTCCCTGACATTGTTTTAAATATATTCATTTCTATAAATGCAAAGCATTTTAGAATTGAAATTTGCATTTCATATTAATAAAATTTAGTTTAAATTGATAAATGACAGAAAATTAATAATTTTTATACTATTGAATGATAGTCAAAATAAAAGAGACAACACCTATATCAATAACAATTAAATTTTGACATATTATTGCAAGTTTTTTGAAATTACAATTAAAATAAATATACATCAGATTCTTCCCTATCATTATTATGAGCAATCACAATAGTTTTAGGTTTCATAAAGGCTAAAATTTTAGCCTTTCATTATTTATTTTTAGATATAATAATAATTTACAATAAGTAATGCTTTGATCAAATTACAGTTACTTTAAATGGAACAATAAAGACAAAAGTTATATTTAAGAATATAATAAGAGTTTTTAAAAAATATACAATAATTATTGATCTAACACATCATTGCAAACATTTGTTATCTACAATAACAAAGGTTCTAATAAGTAAAAATCTGAGGAAATACAAATATTTTTAAATGTGGGAAAACCATAGAGCCAAATTTAAAAATGGTAAAATTACTATTTCTCTTATTTAACATTGATTTTATTTTGGGATGTGCTCAAAAAATTCGCGGTAAATTTCTTAACTATTAAAAATTTCATCCATATGAAATAAATATGATCTCAACAAAACGTTACATAATTGGTCAAAATAAGATATTTCCCATCCAAACAAGTATCAATTATATTTTAAAAATGAACATCCAAAAAGAGAAGTGCATTGCTTGGAAAAAACTGCTTTGAATCCTAAGTTTACAATGCACTTCAACATTTATTAAATCTATTAGGGGAAATAAATACGCAAAATATTTTTTCAAATATCTATACACGCATACGATTAATACCGAATTTTTACTACATCTTGTCTCAAAATAAGTAAATCATAAATTAAACATATCAAAGAAAAACTACAAAAAAACAGCAGCTCTATTTTAATTTAATTGTGAATGTTAAATGATTTCACGCAATTATTCAACACACATAATCACTTCTAATACTTACTTTTCAAGTACATCTTCAATAGAATCAGTGACAGCATTTGAGAAAGTACACTTCTTAATTACTCCCATGATTATATATATATATAATATCTATATTTCAATGAAATAATTATAACGACACTGACAAGTCTATTTGGTAGACGTTTACTCAGAAGGCACAACTGTCGCGACGATTATCAAACAAACATCCACTACAATTACACGAGCTTCTGTATACAAACAAACCACCTTTTCCCTTTCAGTATTTATTTGGGCTAGAACCGTCCGCTACTTGCCCTTCCGTCTTTTAACTACAATACCAAAGTTGCTATTCCAGTTTTTCTTCTTTCCATTTCTGCTCCCCAACTAACTTCAAATGTTTATATGCAAAGCAAATATTTCATTTCATTTTCTACATTCCCTTCAAAAAGTTTTTTTAATCGAAATCAATCCCTATAAAAGAAAAGATTGAAATATGAAAAATTCTTAGCTCAAAAATCATCTACATGAATTTTGGACTTCTTAATCCTGGAGGCTTTCATGTTTTAACATTTTCTCTACATTGTTTAAAAGGTTTTAAGAAAATAAATTATTCTAGTGTAAGATATTACTTAACTCAAAAAAAAAAAAAAAAAAAAAAAAATTTTAAATGTAAAAAAAAAAAAAAAAAATAGAGCTTTTGATACCAAAGTTAAAGGTTTATTTCCTCTAAATTTTCTTTTCTCAATTCAAGTTGATCTCAAAAACAATCAAATAGTGGCAAGTACCAGTGTAGTTATGGCGAAGGAAAAATTCCAATTAATGTAATATTTAAATAACGAAATCATTTAAAACAAATAGAGGAAGGGATGACACTCTGGAGGATTTCTGTAAACACTAATAAAACTAAAGCTCTCATATTTAGAAAAGGTCACGCCTCCTCCTTCTCCTAATAAAAAACTCAAATTCTTTAATGACCAAATCTCTTGCGACTCTGAGGCCAAATACTTAGAAGTTATCCTGGATTCCAAATTCCCCTTCAAACTTCCTATCCAATCAATAATTGACAAATGCTGGGCTAAAATCCATAACTGTATACCTTTAATTGGCAGAAATTCAGTACTAACTCTTGCTAACAAAGTTCTCTATAAACAAGTAATCCGCCCTATCCTACTTTACGCTTCCCCTACTTGTGGCCCTGCCACACCTACCCACATTAAAAAAATACAGGTCCTTCAAAATAAAATCATCCACATGATTACTAACTCACCTTGGTATGTCAGAAATTCTGTCATACACAAGGATCTCAATATTCCTCTTATTATTAAACACATCAACTAGTTCTCTAGAAGATTCTATAATAGACTAACAAATCATAGTAGCCCACTAATAAGGGCCCAGCTAATTTTTGCTCACAATAATGGAACCCATGCCCTACTCCAACCAACCTTGCCATAATTATTTCCATCTAATTTCTCCATAACACTTTGCATTCCAACTCAGACCCTTTTAATTAATTCCTTTATCATTCCTTCAATACCCTCTTTCTCAGTCAACCATCTCACTCCAAGACCTATATCATCCTCTATTCAGCTTTTCATCAGCTGTTTAATATCCTGTCGCCATCCCTGCCTCCTAGGGGGGGTAAATTTAATGAGTTTGCAGAACAGTCCTGTGCGCCAGAATCGGTCGAAGGCTTTCTGGATATCCAGGAATACCGCACAAGTATTTTGTTCTTTATAAAATCCTGTTTTGATGTATTCTTCCCCTCGGAGGAGTGATGTGATGTGGACAGGTTTGGAATAAAGTCATGTTGCTCGTGAATTATTATATCGTGATTTTCAGCAGTTGCATTATTCTATTGTGTATGATTTTCTCAGCAATTTTGCTGAGAATGGGTAATAGTGAGATTGGCCTGTAATTTTCTGTTTGAGTAGGATCTTTTCCCGGTTTGAGAATCGGCATAACTCCCCCAACAACAACAATTAGATAGAGACGAGTACCAGTCCGGTTGGACTCTTTACTCAAAGTCATATTGAAGCCTTGATTTTTTTTAATATTAAAACAAGCATATTAAAATGTGCTTAATGCACAAATGGATTAAAAAACACAAATAAAAGAAAAGGGAGACGAAAGAGAATAGGAAAGTGAATGAATAATTTACAATGAGGATGAGACTTTTAATGGACTTTATTTTTTTTTTTACTAATCATACCGTAAGATAGATTATAAAAAATATTTATATCATTTTTTAACCCTTCAGTACCTTCGATAGACTATGCCTAATCTTCAGCAAGATGAGAATATTATTTTATAATTTTTTATTATTATTATTATTATATAGTAATAAATAAAATATTATTAAAAGTTTTTTTTGATGATATGATAGCAGAAGAAGGAAAAGAAAAGTAAAAATGATTCTTGTTTGGCTGGGTGTACAACGGTGGTCAGCAAACTAGTTCAAGAGAGAAGAGGCAGGGATGGCGACAGGATATTAAACAGCTGATGAAAAGCTGAATAGAGGATGATGTAGGTCTTGGAGTGAGATGGTTGACTGAGAAAGAGGGTATTGAAGGAATGATAAAGGAATTAATTAAAAGGGTCTGAGTTGGAATGCAAAGTGTTATGGAGAAATTAGATGGAAATAATTATGGCAAGGTTGGTAGGAGTAGGGCATGGGTTCCATTATTGTGAGCAAAAATTAGCTGGGCCCTTATTAGTGGGCTACTATGATTTGTTAGTCTATTATAGAATCTTCTAGAGAACTAGTTGATGTGTTTAATAATAAGAGGAATATTGAGATCCTTGTGTATGACAGAATTTCTGACATACCAAGGTGAGTTAGTAATCATGTGGATGATTTTATTTTGAAGGACCTGTATTTTTTTAATGTGGGTAGGTGTGGCAGGGCCACAAGTAGGGGAAGCGTAAAGTAGGATAGGGCGGATTACTTGTTTATAGAGAACTTTGTTAGCAAGAGTTAGTACTGAATTTCTGCCAATTAAAGGTATACAGTTATGGATTTTAGCCCAGCATTTGTCAATTATTGATTGGATAGGAAGTTTGAAGGGGAATTTGGAATCCAGGATAACTTCTAAGTATTTGGCCTCAGAGTCCCAAGAGATTTGGTCATTAAAGAATTTGAGTTTTTTATTAGGAGAAGGAGGAGGCGTGACCTTTTCTAAATATGAGAGCTTTAGTTTTATTAGTGTTTACAGAAATCCTCCAGAGTGTCATCCCTTCCTCTATTTGTTTTAGATGATTTCGTTTTTAACTATTACGTTTATTGGATTATTTCCTTGGTTGAAGATTGCTGCGTCATCTGCGAATAAACATAGGCTATTGTAAGGAATCTGAGGGAAGTCATATGTAAACAAATTGTAGCAAATTGGAGAAATTACAGAGTCTTGAGGTTGACAGGCTTGTAACACATCGATCAATAACTCCCGAGTCTAAAATTGAAAACAACATTTTTTTTGCAAAATTTTTTTTTATTCATCAACATAACACCTTTTGTTAATCACCTTTTAGGGTGATACAATCGTTCCAACGCTTTTCCAAATCTGTTCCCCCCACCCAATTTTTTTTTCTTTTTTTTTTCGCAAAAAATCTTTTTTGTTGCGAGTAAATAGCGATAAACAGCTTTCTGAATCATCGACTCGTTGCTGTTTTTGTTCCATCGAAAGCAATCGCGGCACCCACTTGGAAAAAACCTTTTTCACTTCACTTCAAAAAACCTTTTTCCTGGACCGATCGACTTAAAATTTTGACACGTTTCAAGCAAAGGTTAGTACTCTAGAAAGACCTGGTTACTGGTTTACTACGAGCGCCATCTCTGGGTTAGTCTCGGGAGTTATTGATCGATGTGTTATATGGCATATTGTAGAGAGAGTATTATTAAGCTTAACTTGGAATGTTCTATCTTTAAGGCAGTTATTTAAGATAACTATTATTATGAGGGGGGGATTTATTTTGATTAGTTTGAAGATTAATCCATTGTGCCAGAGGCGGTCGAAAGCTTTTTGTATATCGAAGAAGATACTCTCAGAGACTTGTTTGAAATTAAATCCTTCAGTAATTTCATTCAGAACCCGTAGTAGTTGATGGACAGTACTCTGGATAGTACGGAAGCCGAATTGTGAATCTGGAAGAATATTAGGAGTGGAAACTTGAGTCAGTATTCTGGTTAATAGTATTCTTTCAAAGACTTTTGAAATAGAATTTAGTAGTTCGATAAGTCGATAGTTGGATGGAATAGAATGGTTTTGGCTGGGTTTGGGGAAGAGAATAATAGTTGCATGATTCCATATTTGTGGAAAATGCGCAAACATGAGACATTTATTAAAAATTTTTGTGAGATGAGTAAGTGCGTTGGTGAGAAAGAAATTAAAGGCTTGATTGTGAATGCCATTCTCTCCGGGGGCTTTCTTTTTGGTTAACTTTTTTAATTATGGTAGCTATTTCAGAGGGGAAGGCGATAAGGGGAGAGAAATTAAAATTTGTATGGGCTTCAAAAAAATTTTGAACTATTGATTCTGTTTTTTCAATATGGTCATCATCATATGGAGTTGGATTTTCCTGGAACGAGGATTCAAGATTATGGGCAAGCAGATCAGCTTTTTTTTAAATCTGATATTACCAGACCATTAATGCCTATTAGGGGGTATATTGTAATATTTATTAAAAAGTTTTTTGTTCATATTAAAAAAGGAGTTATCTTCGTTACTAAGCAGGCAGAGTAGGTTTTCCCATTTTTTGTTTTTAAAGGAATTTTCATTTTCAATTTGCTTTTTGAAGTTATTAATTATGGGTTTCAAAGGAGGGTATCTGGTGTTTTGCCATTGTTTTCTGTACCTATTTTTCACTTTAATTAGATTTCTGATATGAAGGGGAGTTTAAGATGGGGGTTTGGATGGATCTGGTATTACTCTCATGGTTAATTGCGTTTTAGATATTAGTAGTAAAGGATGTAATTGATTGGTCTAGATCAGAGATATTAATAATGGGGTTACCTTTTGTGATATTATATAGAATTTCTTGATAGCGAAACAAATTAGTAGTTGTTAGAGAGCGAAGGGGGATAGGGGGAGAATTTTGTTGAAAAAGATGTCCATTAGTATAGGGTTATGGTCGCCAGGTAGTTCATTAACACTTTCGATATTGTAGAATGGAATGTTTTGAGGATAGCAAAATCTATTAAAGAATAAGTATCGCTATTGTAAGGAAAATGAGAGAGTGAGTCGGGAGCTGCTATTTGGAGGTTATTAGTGTTGCACATAGCTTGAATAATTTTACCTGAATAATTTTACCTTGCCCTACCTCTGTTCCAGGTCGGATGTTTTGCATTAAAGTCGCCAATTAAAATTCCGGTGGTGTTGTCTGAGAGGATATTGATTAAATCGTTATGGTTGATGAGATTACTGGGGGATGATAAATAGTAGAAACTGTGAAGTATTGGTTGTATTTGATATTGATATGGATGGTGGTATTTTCAGAGGTGGAGGTATTTTCAATAACCATATGATAATGAATCCCATTTTTAATTAGTATTGCAGTGCCTCCGCCACACGATAGGTTGATTTGTCAGAATGGTATATGTTATAATTTGGAATTTTAAATTTATCACAGTGTTTAAGATGAGTTTCCTGGACTCCTAGGATGTCTGGGTTGTAATCATCTATGAAATTTTGGAGTTCTCCAATTTTTGATTTAATGCTATTAGCATTCCAGCTTGCAATCAGGAAGGATGGGAGTAGTTTATTTAGCATATTAAGTTTTAGAACCAGATGGACATATACTGCAAATGACTTGGAATGATGTTTCAATTTTTGAACACAAATCAAGTTTATTATCAGCGAAAATTTTTCCTATTGATTTAAATTGGTGGCAAGTTTCCATTATTTTATCAAATTTTATTTATTGGAAGTTTTTGCAATTTTTTTAAAATTTCATTAACGAAGGGAAGACTTGAAGGTTGGTTGTCATTGGTGGGTGTGGTGTTTTGGTAGCTTTGGCTATTATTTTTGGCATTTTTACGTCGTTCTTCCCAGTAGTTTGTGGTTGGTGGGAGAGAGGGTTTGAAATTCATAGGATTTTTGGGGCAACCTGAGTAATTTGTAGTATGATCTCCACCGCAGTTACAGCATTTTTTTTGGGGGGGGGGATTTCAGGAATTTTGGTGCAGCTATGAGTTTGATGATTATCTGCACATTTAACACATTTAAATTCCCTAGTGCATAATCTAGAGTGGTGAAAAAAACTTTGAAAGCGATAGCATTGATTGGGTGTTTTTCTTTTATGAAGAGGTTCAATTTTAACAGAAAGGTATCCATTATTATTGATTTCGAATTTTTTTTTTGTTGCTTTCTGTTTTCGGAAGTGTAACTAGAAACAGGGGGAGAGGCTGGTTATTTATTTATTTTGAATTTTAAGTTATTGCATTCATTGACTATGAGATTATATTCAGCAAGTTAATCTCAAAGATGTTGTGCATTAGAGGAAATATTTCGTAGTAATCATATGCTACATAATGCATGATGAAACATTTTTTTTTCTCTGTGAAGTAATATATTTTTATTTTGGCATTCAGCTTTTCTCGTAGTTCAATGTTTTCTGGAAAGTATTTATTATGCGCGTGAGATACTCTGGCTTATTTGAACTAACAGTTTTTCTTATTCGAGAGAGAGGTTTAAAAGATTTTTATTTTAAATAGTGAAAAATATAAAAAATAACTCTAATTTTTAATAACATATTCTGATCACGACGTTGGAAAAAAAAAGGAGAAAGGGCAGAAGAGGAAAAAAGGTCGTGGTTAAGAAAAGTGAAGGAAGGATAGCTGCCGAAAAATTTAGAATTACGATTGTCGCACGAGCCGGGCGAAGCTTCAAGCAGAGCGAAAAAATGTTAGTTATGCAACATCGACGGATACAAACATCTCCAAGCGTAAATTAAGCTTGCGATGATTACAAATTCAACCTTTCTTTGAACGCCACCATGGCTGGATGCGAGGAAGAGCAGTCTGCAATTCCCATGGATAAGAGTTCTGAATTAGAAGAAAGTGAATCTATTCATCAAAGTATCACTCGGATAGAAAGGTAGCTCAATTAATGCTTGAACAATTTAAAAGTTAAGGTAAATTGTACTAATGAATTTAAAAAATAAACATTCCGCTTAGTCTAAAAACAGCTCTTCAAACCAATCCACCCCTCTTTCCAAAAAAATTCCTTCTTTAAAGATACTGATTCTGAGGGATTTAAACCATAAACTAAAATTTCTAAGAAAGCTAAATTTAATCCTATTCCTGAACCTATCTTGTTTCGGATGAAAAATTGCTTTGCCCCACTTTCCAACGACGATCCGATAGCCACTGAGAAAGATCTCCCACTCTCACTTGCTCCAAAAACTCAATCAATTATGCTGAAGAAAAGTGCCAAGTATACATTGGAGAAACAACGTAATCATCCTAATTCCACTGCTAAATTAGCAGGAGAATCCAACCAGAATCTGATGACGAACACCGAAATATTTCTGCATTCCTTAAAAGTAAAGGCGGAGAATACTACATCGTCCAGCCGTCTAGTGCTCTCGATCAGAGCGGTTATTAAGGGACTTCCATGGAACGAGGTTCCGAGGAACGGGTGTTGGTGAAATCCTCGAAAAACTAAAAGCCAGACTCTACTGGATTGAAAAGATCACTAAACTAACCAAAGGAGTAAAAGACTTCACCCGACGTTTTTGGCTGAAATAAATGTCACAAGAAGCGTCATATATTTTCCAGCTGAACTATCTCCTTTGCATGTGGATTATCGTAGATTGTTCAAAAGAAGACTAGGGGTTACACAATGTCTTAATTGTAACCTCTTGAGTCACTCGTCATCAAAATGCAGTTTAAATACAAGATGTCTCATATGTCTTATAGTGATGCCGATCACATTGGAGAACACGAAATCAAATGTATGATAGAAAAAAACAGTCTATTAATTGTGGAGATGTACATATCGGTACCTGAGAAGGCTGCCCTCGATTAGCGAAACCAAAGCTGAAAAAAGGAGAAGCTATCAAAAGATCAGCCTAAAATATGCACAGAATTGTTGCAAATGAACTTTTCGTCGCCTTTGTCCCCAGCGGGCTCTAACAGATGGATCTCCGGGACGTAAGATCTCAATGAGATATAAATACGCTTTCTGAGTCCAAAAATGCCAGCACATTTGAAATAATCAATCCAATCAAAAACATGATCAAGGAATTCCAAAATTTCTCTTCAGCCTTTTTCCAAATTTTGAAGAAGTGACTTTTAAAATGTCCCAAATCGACGACTTTTTGAAAAGCTAAACATATTCTATTAAGGATTATACCCATCTTCCACTTCTAGAAAATGATCATCTATTAAATTTTTGTGCTCGGATTGCTCATATGCAAAATCCCTTTCTCCTTTTCCTTTTTAAAATCCTTTAAAAACACTCATCTCTACATCTCCTAAAATTCAGTTCTTGCAAATTTTACTGTAGAAACATTTAGTAGTTAGATCCACCAATAAAATTAAAGCTCTGACATTCCATCTTACCCACTCTCATATCTAACAGCCAATGGCAAGCTAACTGAGACACCTCAAAATTAATTCTGTTTTTTTAGAATCTACCACTATTTTCAAAATTTCTCCTGCATTCTAAACCTTTTTAATTTAAAATGAAAAGCGTCATTGTTTTTTTTTTTCACTTTCTTACTATAATTTTATCATGGGCAAGGTATAGGTCGAAGCCACAAGTTCCAAGGTCTATACTGACACGAAGATAAAGAGCTTTGAAGCTCATATGACCCTGCAAACCCATCAACGTATAAAATGATCTGTGGGAAGTTCAAGCGACTCAGAATCCACTTTCAGCTCACAGTGAAGTAAGATATCCCGTTAAATCAGTTAAATTCAATATCACAACATAATTTAAAATGTTTCTGTTGAAACGCCCAGCTAATTTCAACTATTTAAATATGAAGGCAAAAGAAATAAAAAAAAAAAAAAATAAGTAACGAAAGACAAAAATATCCAAATTGGGAATAATTTTACCCTTCAGCACCAGCAAAATAATTATTAGGATTATGAAAACGTTCATAATATTTCACCCATTTATTGCTGAAGTAGTACAATCATGAGTTTAACATGAAATAAAAAAAAAGGCTTATCAGCCACCCAAGGGTCTATTGTTTTAATTGGATCACTTTTGGCGTACCAGATCACTTTTCAATTTTTTATCGTTTGATTCAATTTTAATTTCATTTAGTTTAAACATACTCAATTTAATAATTTTTCGCTTCCGTTAATTTTAATTACATGTAGCTAATATAATATTAAATTTAATAATTTATTGTTTTCTTTAATTTTGGCATCGGAAAAGTTTAATATTGCTTAATTCTCGATATTTCATCGTTTCATTTAATTGAGTAATTTAATAATAATTATAATAAAAGCATACTTTGGGTGGCTAAATCTGTTCTTTGCAAAACTTTGAATAGAACTTTTTTTAGTTTTTCCCCATTTTATTTTTAAAACGAAATTTATAGGATAGTATAATAGACATAAAAACAAGACATATTCATGCGATAGGAAAATGCACCTTTTCTCTTCCTATTTCCTTCGAATGAATCCATTTAAATGAAATTTTTCACGTATATTTCTTGAGAGACATTGAAATGAATTGTTTAAGAAACAGAGATTAAAAAAACTAAGCTATTCGGAGAAATAAATTGAAATTTAATAAATAATTAAATTAAATGATTTTTATTTCTTTTAGTAAAACAACTAGTGAATATAGATAAAAATAAATAAATTTTCTTAGAATTTCAAGATTATCAAACAATTAAATAATTTCTTATTATACAAAAATATGTAATTTGCAGCCACTTCTCAACATTTATCATAACTGCCTTAATTATATTAAATAATTAGGTAATTATAATAAATGTTTAACAGAGGCCGTAATTAACAATAATAATGAGTTGTAATAACGAAATTCGAGGTTCGGAATGATTTTATGTACATACCTTTAAAATTTTAGGTACAACCAGTATTTTATGCGTTTAATTTGAAAACGAATGAATATAAAAACGTGACATTTGGAATCTAACAGGTACTTTCCTTATTTCCATATCGCATTGCTTGATGACTTTGAGATCTCGTTTAATTTTATAATGTCAATTTAATATGAGTTTAGTAATTTAACAAAAAGTCTGTTTTTTTATTTGTTGTTTCACCAGTTATCAATAGCTTTAGAAATATGCAAACTTTTTTATTATTCAGTGGTTATAAATTGAAGGTGTAATTAGAGGTGTAAGCATTCATTCGTAATCATTCACACCTACTTATCCCTCTTTATCCGACTCAGATAAGTAGTTACGAAGGATCCAAACAATTTATTTAAAATATAAATATTTATTTACAATTTAAGTTAGTATTGTTTATACAAGATATAATTCGTCCAAACAGATGTAGTTAGTTCAAATATTAACTAAATTAATAACTAATGGATAACTGAAAATATACAGCTCGTATCATAAAGTTATTAAGTTAGAATGGAACATAGTGATAAAGAAAACGATTGTCGAATATCCCCATGTACATGAATGTAAGCAAGATTCAAGAACTCTGGTTAGTTAAACAGCGAGAACGATTATCTTCCGGTGCGAGATGTTTTTAACTCATCTAAGATGAACTCAGTATGTCGCTGTATATAAGGAGTAGGATGACATTCAGATCAACATGGCAAGAACGGGATATAAATACTAATCCCATAGGCATGCATACAGGATACCAGTAATTTGCATAATCTGGCACTCTTATTTTAATTTGCTCATCATGCTTTTGTGAGGAATTGTAAGCTTTGGTAGATTTAATATGCATCAGCCCCTTTTACTTGGCGTACATTTAGTAGTTAGAACTAGACACTTGGCTCGACAGAAATTTCGCCAGCCAAAAGCTCATTACTCGGGTACCCCAGTCTAAAATTTTCTTAAAATAAGGGAATAAAAGGTTCGCGCGTGCGCAAATTAAAAACTTTTAAGAAAACACGCTGTGGTTATTTTTTTGCTGATTAATTTGGCATGTTTGTTTCGAATATCGAAATGAAGAATTTTTAAAAATGAGGAGAAGAAGGCAATAAATATGAATAAACTATGAAGAGAAGTTCAGTTAATTAAAGTTGAAGTAACTTAAATGAATTTCGAACAATAAAAGGATTTTTCTTTTCATATGGGGTTTCCCGGAATAACCCTGAATCACTGAAGATAAATCTCGCTATTTTGAGTTACGTTCGGGTGACATAAGTTTATATTTTACATTTCTCAGCAACAAGTCACGATGAAACTTCTAGTCTTCGTTAGATGTGACGTAAAGCAACTCATTTGTTCACGACTTATACTATCACAATTTTAAGCCGATAATCTATCAACGGTCAATTACAGAAATTAATTTCTAATTTTAATATAGGAAATTGTGAGGATAATTACAAGTTTAAATTGCCTTATTTTCACATACACACATATTCCATACAGACCATTCAAATATGTATTAGTATTAATAAAACTGATAAGTTATGTCATTAATTTTCATTAAGCCGCGCATCATGCAGCCATCCCTTATACTGTTTAAAGGGTTAAGTATGGAGAAATAAATCGCAAAAATAGTTTGATCAATAGTGAAAGAGAAATTTATTTCGTGAAATTTTGAGTCTCTCTTAAAAAAAGAGAAAGAAAAACCCTTGATACGTATTATTTTAATCATTATCGTATTTTGTCGACTTTTTCAAAAAAGAATATTGACGATTTCCGAAGAAAACAGCCTATTAAACACAATTTTTGAAGAGACATAATTTACGCTTTAAAAAAATTTAATGCTTTTATACTAGTTTTGTTTTTTCTTCGAATGAAAATTTCATGCCGATAGACTTAAGAACAGGTTCAAAGGAACTGTTTCTTTCATTTCCTTGATTTTATATATAAATTCAACTAGACATGATCCAAGGTAGTGTTGAGCGGTTCCGCTGGAGTGACTTAGCTGGGTTTCAGTACCAGTGAGTAACTGAAGATTTCGCGCCCTCTCCTGTTTGTCACAAATGCAATGGGTAAAGGAAATAATTTTTTTTTTTTTTAAAAATGCATTTAAATTAGTAGTACGTCATGAAAAAAATTTCATTTTTTTTAATTTAAATAGTTTTAAATGCACTTTAATTTCTTAAATCACTTCTATACGTAAATTTTCCAGGTTTGGCTAAATTTATAAAGATGAAAAAAAGTAATAAAGACAACAATGGTAATTCGAAAAGATAGTTATTCTAAAATATTTTTCAAAGGTAACATTGCAAAAACTTAAGACTTTACATTAGATTTAATATTATAATAACCTGAAAATGAAGTTAGTATGAAGAAGAAAAAAAATTAATGTATAATGCTTTAAATGTATTTAAAGGGAAATTTTCTTCAGCTTCAAAGAAAAATTTTCTTAGTCTTCGTTGATGCTAATTTATCGATTAGCTCATCAAAATGTATGTTGTAAGTAACTTCCCGCTCCATACTCAGAAAAATCTAGACTGACAATTTGTCTTGTGCTATGGATGATCTCCCAAGTAGGGCAAGATACGTGCTTTGAAATCATACAGAGAACATAGGAAAAAAATACCCTCATACTGATAAAGTGAAAGATTGAGTGTGCGAATATTTTTGGTTTCGTTAGAGCATTTAAGAATGGAAAACATTTCATTCTAAAGTTTCGTAACATCAATTTAATACCTCCGGAAACTACAAAAAGGGACCTATGTCATTCGATGCCTTTCCCCTCAGTAGAACCACTGCTCCTCTGTTCAGCTAATTGTTTCATATTGCGAACGTCACATTCATTTGATAACTATGTTGCGTGAGGACTTAATATCCGGATTTACGAATGTATACGTATGAATGACCCGAAGCCAGTTTTTTCTCCCTTCTAGTTTTTCATTAGAAAACTAGCAGACAGAATAGATTATACTTCTCTGCTTCAAGAGTTTGTTTATTATTACCCATCTTCATTTTTTAGGTATTAAGATTGTGCCACAAAAAGTGGTATAGGAAAAATAAAATGCGTATCGAAACGCAGGAAACCAAACGCTGATGAAAATGGCCATGCTGAATTATTAGTATGTAAAACCAGTAATCAAGTGGTTGTCGTGAAGAACTTATGCCTTTAGGCATCTCTCTCTCAGCGATTGGCACACTCTGTACATTTTCTGACTTACACTAGCTTAATATAATACACGTAATACACACCATAACACACAAATTCTAAAGATTTTATACTCAAGTGAGTCTTATGACGATGAGTAGAAGAAAAGAAAAAGAGGAACTTATCGAGTTGAAGGGTTCTATTAAAAAGTCTCCTAAGTCAATATAAAGATTGTTACCATAGCTTCAGTTATAGAAAGAAATAGTCGCGTGTTTCAAGTAATATTTGTGTTAATTATATTTGTATTGAATTAGTTCAGCAGTTTAAGAAGACATGTCTTCATTTTATCTACAATAGATGGAAGGAAACGGAACCCCATGTTAGTGACATTATAATCATCAATTCTTATTTGTATGGAAAGGATTTTATTTTTTTTTTATATAAGACATTTTTTTCACAAAAACATTCTGTAGAACATTACTTTTAGGAAGACTTTTCCTTAATAAAATTATAATTTTAGCAACATAAAAAAAATCAGCTATAAGTTGTTACAAAAAAAAAAAGCTTCAAGTAAAATTTCTGAGAACACAAGAATTCAAATAAAATTTTGTTCCTTTTTTACAGATTTATGAAGAAATTTAATGAACTATGTTTTTTGTTTTTTTTTGTTTTTTTTTTGTTTTTTTTTTTTAAAGATCTTTGCTTATATCCTACATGATAAAGAATATTTTTTCAGCTATCTCTTGATAATGAATGGAAAGGTAGATGTATATTAGGTAATGGATATAGCTTTCATAAAAGATGTTTCATTACAATATTTTTAAAATTTTGTAATTATGAAGCTAATTATGAAAATTTTTCCAACGAAAAAATCAATTTATCTTCTCCTGTCACAAATATTTTGCATTGTGTAGATATATAGTTAGAAAAATTTATTTTTTATAAATTATTTTTTTAGGAAATCAAATTTAAAAAATAAAATTAACGATTTTTTTTAAATCACACACAGATTTTCCCTCTACTTTTAAAAATTGATGAAATTCTCATTCTCATGATGTAGAAAAATCTTTAGATTATCACTTCATTCAAGAGTATATTCGTGTACAAAACTGATAGAGTTTACAAATTAGTACTATTAAATCAACCAATTGTATTTGGTTCAATAATTTTTACAAAAAGTATTGAACCAAAGGTGCTAACAATGCCGCTTAAGAATGATGCAAATATTCAGAGTCGATTATGTAAGCGTACACATGTCTGCGGAGTTGTGATTGAGCAGGTGATATTAGCGCACGATAGATTATCGATTTTTGTGCTCATATACTCTTCTATGATATTCGCCATACTTCTCACAAGAATTGGATACATTTTATAAGGTATCAGAAAAAATAAGAGGCCACAAACGAATGGATAACGGAATGGGATGGAGAATTGTCGATAGATAGGAGGCAGACTAATTACGAGCGCAGGTGGCTACAGGGATTAAAGTAATGCCAAACTCGTGTGCAATTTGAGGAAACAATTACAAGACATTGGATCAGAGAAGACCTAGACAAGGTCAACCAAGGTCCACAACGACGATTGAGGATCGTTATTTGGCACTTTCAGCGCAGCGACGCGGGAACTGCTATAGCTTCACAACTCTCCAGTGAGCTGAATGCTACCGCTGGAACCCGAGTTTCACAGTCCCGAAAGCTTCAGTTACCTATAAGCTTCATGAGAGAGACTTGTATACATAAAAAAAACCCGTTATTTGTGTCCGGCTCAAGGTAGCACACAAGGCAGCACATTTAATATGGTGTAGATAACATGCGCCTTAGATAAGACTTCGGTGGACACTGATTCTCAACGTAATTGTATTTGAAGTGAGCTTGGGACACAATACAATCCCTCTCTTATGGGAAAATGATCATTATGGTGATGGAAGTGTAATGGTTTTGGTAGGCATTATATTGGATGGACTCGTATTCCTGAATGTGTTTGGCAAAGGCTCTCGGACTCTACGAGATATAGAGAAGAGATCTAAGAGCCCTATATCCAATTTTTTAGGGACACAGTTTTTATGGCTTCCTGTTATGAATGATAACACTCGTCCACTTGGGGTGCTGCTCTTCAACGATTGCCTGGAAAGTGCGGATATTTGCCGCATGGATTGGCAGCCAGATCTCCTGACAATAACCCTACAAAGTAGGGCTGGGACGCTTTTGGGTGAGCAAGTCCTTATACTCTGAGAACCATCTTGAAACTAAAATCTATCTTGCTGCTAGAGTGGGAAGAACTATCACAGGGACTCCTCAACTACCCCCTGTCTAATATAACGACGCGCAGTGCAACTTACTGGCTGAGAGAGAGGACCATATATCACATTCAGTTCAATATCTCAAAGTGGATTTTGGATATCTCTGTACTATGAGTTTTACTAATAATCATGCATACATTAGATGATTTTTGAATAGTACATCTCTCTCTCTCTGTTAATGTATATTCATATAAGATTTCATTAAATTATACTCAAATTCATACCAAAGTCAAAAAGTTTTTCAGAAATTCGACATAACGTGCAAATTCTCTTAATTTTGCACACGAGTGTATTTTCACTTAGCAATAACTCAGTATTCTCCCTTTTTTTAAACGATTTGTGCAATGAGTTGATTGCATTGTGTGATTATTTTTTCAAGAGTTGAATAATTGTTTCCGAGACAGATAATCAACTTGAAATATTTACCTTGACTTACAACTGGAACATAAGTAAAGCCAGACAACATACAAATAAAAGCTCCGGTTTTCAGTGTAACTAAATATTAGACATATACTGAAACCTCTTGAGGTATAATTATGTATCATTCATCTAGACTTAGACAACGTGAGATACATAACTGCCTCCTATATTTATGTTTAAGCTCATGAGATACGTATAAGTGATTCAAATAAAACAATTGCGATCATACTCTAATAAGTAAACTAATCACAATACTGTTTCATATTTCAAAACTTATTTTTTATTCTAAAAATTAGAACAATCTTAGAGTTTTAATGCGATGAAAAGTATTACAGTTGACAGCTGATTACGCATTTCCATTGCAATTTGACTCCTTATGAGTCTCTGAAAACATTTGTTACAAAGACTGTTCCAGTAACGGGCTAAATTCGATATGCTCTCTTATGAGTCAAGTTGTATTTGTAATCAGCAGAATTTTTTTCAGATTATTGTGCATGTTTTTGACTTGAATGTCGGACAAGTAAGGACAATCTTTTTAAATTTCTTCTCTTTCTCATCAGTGAAAAACTTATCTTCACTTTTATGCATGAGGATGCGATAGGTACCGCCCACATTGCTTCTAGCTCCTTTAACTTTATGCTCTTGAAGAAGATTTTCAGTGATGCCCATGCTTCTCAAAGTTTCCAATACTTTCTTTTCATGAGTAGCATTCTTTCCATTTCTTGGACCCGGAAAAGTCATTCCCTTCAGCCAGAGACAGTTCTTAATCTGATTTATTGTAAATCGTTTTGTCGGATCCAATTGTAGAAGTCCATTGATGAGATCAATGCAGTCTTTAGACACAAATTTAGGAACAGCAAAAGAGCCCGAAAGAATTTTTCTTTTGACCATCGAAACAGTGTCGCCTCTAAACGGCAGAGACGCAGTGTTTATGAAATAAAGCAAGACACCAAGAGACCATACATCGACGCTTGATCCTACGTAATTTTCATTCAAAAAGATCTCTGGAGCTACATAAGGTGGAGACCCACAAAATGTAAGCAATATTTCTTTAGGATTTTGAACTCGTGTGCTGAA
>BMAW01107070.1:353704-382987 GCA_019974015.1 Nephila pilipes
ATCACGATATTTTTAAGGTTTTGGTCACTTATAGAACAGTAGCAAGAAACTGTGAAATCCACTTTTATAAAGAGTGTAAAACTATTTTATGCTTATTTATCTTCAATAGTTGGTACTAAGATATTGTTGCCATGTTATAAGAGATGTCATTTACCCAATACGTTAAGAAGGAGAGCAATCGGTTTGATGGAGATGGGATTATTAAAAGTTATAACTTGAAATTTTAATATATCTCATAGAGTGGTCCTATATATATATATATATATATATATATATAACTGAAATCAATTTGAATCAGAAAATTCTGCATCAAGATGAGCTATAACATGTTGTCCACGTTACAACGCCTGCGCAAGATCGTTTGCTGAAGAAGAAGCAAACTACTGTGCCTCAGTTCAATACCGATCAACGACTTTGGATCGATCAGAACCGGAACTGCAAGTAATAAAGCAAGGGGGAGGGGAATTCTCTAATTAAAATATACAATTAAAATTAAGTTTAACTTGTAATCAATCCTTTATTATTATGGAAAGTGCATGCAAAAATGGAATTCAAAGATAATTGTCAACCTTTTTGTGGGAAAAAAATGTTTTAGAAGGAATTTAATTTTTGTTTATGTCATCTATACGGATATCGGAAGTTGTTTGGGAAAACGACATGTGTGTGTGTGTTTTATGATACAGTAAGGTATTATTAACATGCGTTAACATGTTGTTTTGAGAAAATCGCTTCAACAAAAACTCCTGGGCATAAAATAATGTTACATGACATTAAGTTCAAAAGATTGACATTAAAATACATTATGTAATTATAATAATTAGATTTAGTTTGATTTAGGTACACATTTATATTGCTAAAATGAATTTAATTTAATATTTTATAGTCTGCTTTTTCTTTAAAATCCAAACAAAATATTATTGCCTACTTTAATAACCTACCGTTAGCTCTTATTTTAATATTTAATTTAGTAGTTGATTTTTATTGAAAAATCGTCTGTTCATATTCTTTTTCTTATATTGGCAACGTTTCTGTTCTTTAGAATTTTTTACTTGTGAAAAAAAAAATGTTTTGGATATTCGAAGAAGGTATTTTCTTTTCTTGGCAGTAATTGCTTTTGTGGAGCCTGTTGCTTGGAAGTACACTTACTTTACAATAATTAATATTCATTTTGAATAATTCTACTTTTTCGAGAATTGTAAGCGAAAAAAGTACGACGGGAAATTAGCAAAACCAATTTTATTTATTTCAACGTGGGCCAACATATTGTTGTTTTGAGAAAATGGCGTCAACAAAAATGTGTGACCATAAAATAAAGAATACATGGTGTTAGATTCAAAATATTGATATTATATAATGCATTATGGTTATAATAATTATATTTGGTTTGCTTAAGATTGATTAAAACCGCAAAGATATATTTAATTTAACATTTTTGCAATAGTTTTCAGTGATGAAATAAAACTCAATTTCTATTGCCCACACAATAATTTTCCAAGGCAATTTGTTTCATTTTTATTATGTAAAATATTTCCTAAAATCTTAGGAAGAATTAAAATTTTCGAGCATTTTTTTGGGATAATATTTACAAGTAAATGGTATTTCTTAGAAATGTTTTCTGTTTTTGTATGTATTAGTTTACAGTTCATCAATAAGACTTATATTAATGAAATTTAAAGCAGTGATATCTAAAAGAAAAGAAAGATCTAGCTGAAACACAAAAATGACAAATGGAAATATATCCTAGTAAAACTTATTACGTTGAGTGATTCATTCATTTTCGAAGAAAAGGTCGTTTACCTGAAAAATTCACCAATTATTATTTTGATAGGGCAAATAGCATACCATGCACATAAAACAAGAATTGCGTGTAAGTTTATTCTTTCAAATTTGTGGACACGCAGCATCACATTTTTGTTCACGCTATTTTCATAAAGATACAGATGAGGTGTCTTTTTTCTGCTCACGCGATTGAATGGGATTTGGTATAACCGATGCTGCGTTCAAAGTCTTTACTTATCAGAACATATCATAATACACATGTACAATTTAATCACCGATGACACGTTTGAGAAATGAATATATTTTTGAAGTAATTGAATACACGGAAAGTGAAATGACTTCCACAAATGCAGATTTATGATTAAATGAGTTTTTATACACAATTCTATGAAGGTGAACAAATAAAAATGTAAATTTACAAAAAAAGGCTTATAATAATTGTATTATTATGAATATATATATACACATACATATACATATATATATACATACATATAGCAAAACAATTATAAGTATTCGAATATATATATATATATATATATTTGAATACTATATATATATATATATATATATTTGAATACTTATAATTTTTGGGGGGATTAAAATTACAAAATATTATCGATAATTTTAATAATATTGCTTTTTTTAAAATAGTACTGATATAGTCATTTATATTAAAAATAAATAGATTTATGATATTTACTCGTGCTCATATAGCTATGATTTTGAAGATTATTTTAATTATGTAGACACAGGTTATCTTAATAAAGATTTAAAAGAGATTTATAGGAAATTTATAAGAGATTTGCTATTAATGAGATTTTTGTAAATGAAAAATTTGTTTACTTAGATAAGTTAGAGTTAAAAGAAAATTGTATTACTTTTTTAATATTAAAATATATAAACAGATTATGCAAGGTAAGCCTGCAAGGAATAGTTTCGATAATATTTACTTACAATTTTATGAAAATAATTTTGTAGATAATGATAGTTTTAAGATGTTTAGATATATTGATGATGTTCTATTCCTAAAAAATAATAAAGGTGTTAAATTCTTAAAATTATTTAAAATCCTGAGTCGAATATTAAGATATTTTTTAGAAGTAAAACATAATAAAATACTTAGCAATATATACGTAAGAGAGATGTATTTTGCTTTAAGAATCGTAAAGTTTCATTATGAACCAGTTCACCAAGACTGACTACATTTAGTAACATAATTTATAAACATATATTACATAATTTTAGACTTGTGACTAAAATACATGATATTTACATGAACTGATGACAATTTAAAAAAATTTTGTCTGCAAGCATATTAACCCAATAATTTTATTAAGAGTTATTTAAAACGTATAATAATTATAAAACATATAATAATTATAAAACTTCTCAGGTAAATTTGTATTATCTTTGAAAAAAAATTTTTTTGCACTATTACCAAAATTGCTCTTTATCTATATTGGGTTATAACATTTTTTTTTCAACTTGGAAGAGTTTGATGCCAGTAAAATATTGTTTATAAATCAGTCTTCAGTTAGATTCAGAAATTAAAAAAAAAATTATATTTCCTTTTCTTTACGGATTTTCTTTCTAATTCAAGCTTTACTTTGTACTTTTTTCTTCAGTATAATTATATTTTTTATATATAATTTTAACATTTACAGGTTTAGTAATTTTTCAACTATATATGTTTCTTACTTAATTATTTTGTTTTGTAATGTTTTATTATTTCTCTTATTTTGTTTTTTTAGGCGTACAGAAATAATTTATTAGTTTCTTTTCTATATATAGCTTTCATTAATCTTTAAAAAACAATTATTATAATTTCTTTTTGTAAAGATATTTTTTTCTTTACTTTAATTTTTGCTTCGATATTATTGTTCATTAATTAATTTAATTATTCCTTTTTATTTTTGATTCATATATATATATATATTTCTTAAAAATGTTTACAAATTATACTACTATATAATCATAACATTTCTATTGTATTAAATATGAAATCATTTAGCTATTTGAACAGTAAATAATACGTACTTATATTTAAGATCTAAGTCAAAATATGTATATTATAAACACTTTGAAGTTTATTCCATTTAAATCGAGATATCGAACCTTTTTGCCTTTCTAGGCCGCATTAAAAGATAAGTATAAAATAAACGTTACTCTAAGACAATTGTTCGTGAGCAGGAAAAGAAGAAAAACAAAAAATATACATTGAACGTATTTAAGCAAATTTAATAATTTATGGTTTTGGCATTATAAAGGCTGAAACAAGATGTTATATTGACTTTATTTTATACTTCATACATGACCATATATATATATATATATATATATATATATATGTGTGTGTGTGTGTGTGTGTGTGTGTGTGTGTGTGTTAGCGCATGCGCGCCAACGTCATGAGCGCTAATGCAAATATTCTGCTCTTCAACGCTGTACCGGCGCAGATGAGAACTTTCTGTGGAATAAGCTAGATGAGAATTTTCTCTGTAATACGTTGATGTGAGCAATTATAGAACTCTGATATTTTGAAGCTCACAATTATAAAATAATTAAAATTTTCTGCGCTTGTAAATAGCTTATAGATGTTGTGTGGTCAACTAAAATGTAAAAAATGAACAAGCGATTTAGAGCGCATTTATAATCTGAAACATTGTACAGATTAGTTAGTTTTTACCTTGAGGACGCATTTCTAAATCCTTAAAATGAGCAATCTACTAAAAATACCAAATATTCAAGTTTTCAAGTTGGCTTCCCCAAATTCTGATACATGTTTTTCGTTAGATATCAAAAGCGATTTGATTTCATAAAATCTTTTTAGCATTTGATTTCAATTGAGCCACCTCACTTTTATAAAGTTACATGATATCACCATAATCATCCTCCAAGCATTTAAGAAATTCTTGAGATTGGTGATGATTCAATCCCCGAAGCCAAATAAAATTCAGTCTTGACGGCGATTTGCATAACATAGCTTATTTTTAAATCTATTCAGCTTAAAATTTCTTGGTGTTTATGCAGTGGTATTTCATCGAATTAGAGATTTGGACAGCAATGACATTATATTCGATTACTTTCATAAGCCCCCTCCCCTTTTTTTTTTACTTATCATAGCTGGTACAACATCTGTAACTACACTAAATACGTCGGCAAGATACAGAACAACGCGTTAACGTTTTTTCATAGTTTCATATCAATTTCTTGGTGTGTTAGAGAAGCCTTTTCTTCAGTTATTTTATAATTGTCAATAATATTTCTAATGCAAATGTCAGTTTGAACTGTATCAGTTGCACATCAAATTTCGATGCATATTCTTGCGTTTAATGTCTGTTTAAATTATATTCTTTGATTACAGATGTAAAGACATGGCACAGTAAGCAAAGTACTTCTTTGTTCCGCTTAATAATAATAGTAATAAAAAACAGTTCTTTGTCTACTTTTCACTAATTAATTTTCGTTCATCGATGTATTTCCTTTTTCATTATTACAGTATTTTGTTGAGCAATGTTGGAATTTGAAATGTTCAGACTATTTATTTGGTAAAGATAAAGATAAGGATAATTACAGAAATATAGTATAATGTTTACATCTATGAAAAATAGCAAAAATATAGAAAGCAAAGTTTAATTTTGAGCTAAAAATACGAGAATGGTTCAAAAAGTACTTGTATTTGAAGACAGATGGCATCATTAAGGTATGTTATTGTTACTGTTGGTGCTGATATCTGTTAAAGGAAGCTGCAACAAATTTGACATTGATTCATAAGTTAAGTTTGACTTAGGAGTCATTTTCTGTCAAATTAAAATTTGATTGTTGCCATGTCGAGTTGTCGATGGTTTTTTTTTTTTTTGTGTGTGTGTGTGTATCGAGTTGCCACCGTCATTGAGATTTGGATTTATCATTATACACCGGAAATCAAGCATAAAGGAAAACGTACAGTTGCTTCCAGTGAATATTTTCCATTAAAGGTGATGATGGTCTCTTCGGCGAACAATTTTTGAGATGCTAAAAGCACCATGATCATGAATACGAGTTACTTAGAATTAGATAGCTCAGTCTAATGAGTCACGTTGCTTACTGAAAACAAATAATTTTCGATGCTCCGAGCATCAACTCTTAGAATTTCTATAAACTTATTGAAAGACTATCGTATACTTGCCTGCCATAAGTAGAAGATAAAAACCGATGCGTCAGTTACTATTTCGTTTCCTTCACTCAGTTTACAGAAAAACTCGCAATTTCAATCTGTCTTGGCGTATAAATGTTTATAAATACCGAAATATGCAATGCATTAACCGATGCATGACTGCGATCTGAGCTCATTGGATTGCAGCAGTAAAATATATCATAAGGATGTGGCTATCGCTCTTGATTTGAACTCATCAAAAGAATAAGATCGAACGGTTTCAGACAAAGCAGTAGTTGACCGAACGAATGGCAGGAAATGTAACAGATGTTAATTTCATATAAGAATCACTTGTCTCTCTTGATGCTCAGTCAATTTACATTCCCAAGAGCCTATTCACCACTCACAAATGTTGCTCATGATATCATCATAACAAGTTGAACCAATACAAAGGACAATATTCAATGCTAGTCTTCAGATCTGTCGACTAGTTGAAAGACAATTGAGTTGAATCAACTAAACCGTCTTGTCAGAAATGAGTTTCAGGTTGTCTGTTGTAAATGAGAGGCAGACGTTGGGCACTATATATTAAATATATTGACACCCGATGTTATATATTTCTGACAGGTACATAGATGTGGATAAATCATCAATGTTGACTCACTTATAGCTGAAGGCAATATCCTGTTTCTAATCGGCATAAGAATTTATATAATGTTCAGACACGACGGGAAAAGGGGGGAGGGTATTTGAATCAAAAGAGGCAATTTGGTATAAGGACTCTTGAATTAATTTTAAATAGTTATGTTCCCTCGTAATGGGTATTGATATTTCTTTCACTCCTCACTCCCTTTTTGAGTCACATGCAGCCCGCGGGTTGGACATTCCGGTTTTAAATCCTTTTTTTAACAAAGCAATATGTATCAAAGGAAAACCGATAATATTATTACGGTTTGTGTAAAATTGTTAATTAGATTAAAACGTAAACTATATTTAAGGTTGTCACGTATGATGCTGAAGAGCTTGAACTGGTTAACTCGAAACTTATTTTCAGAGAAAAACGTCTCCATTTTTGTATAAATTCGTAAAGTTATTATGCTTACAGTCTTTTCTTATGCAGCGTATTTGAAATTTAGAAATATTCCGTTAATACATTATTTTTCCTTTTAATATATGTAATACGTTAAGCCCATATAGTATTATAGGAAAGATGAAATATGAAAAACATTTTACACCAGAAAAAATATGGATTGACTCAAACAGGAATGAATATTATACTAACAATGATGCTGTCTATGTGATATCTGAGTTAGATTATCATATTACATTAGAAAATGTTTCTATCTGATAAAATGTATTGAGCTTATTCTTTAACATTACTAAGAGAATATCATCCCTTAGTTATAAACTCCTTATTTTGGCTTACTTCTATGTGTGTTCTATCTTATTAATTTACTTAATAAAGCACATTCTTCTAATTACTGTGTGGGTGAAAGAAGGGTAAAACTAGATACTTCCCTTTTTTCTTCTTCAGCAGATCCAGCTACTAATAGGCTTATATATAAAACAGGATCGATCGTTCATGTTGTACAGTGTGATGACGTTTCCGTCCGAGAACCACACTTTAAAGCAATCTTCTCGTATTTTTCGGAAAAGTAAAATAATAATAATAGCTTGTAAGGGCACCCATTACGCCAGCTGCGTAGCCCCTGCTTTGCTTTATGTTCAAGGTAAGGGACATAATGTTTGATGAAGCTATTATGTTTAAATTTGCCCTTTTTGCGGAGCCTGTAAGTTCTCGTTTCAATAGACGCCATGTTTTGTTGACCAGTCCTATGGGGCAAAACTCGGTACCAGCAGTGGGATGATAAATTTTTACCAACCCCTAAAACTGGCTTCTCTAGATATATTATCAGTAGATTTTGATTTCAGTTCTTCCCTATGGATATCCGTCCTCCTCCGAAAGGAAAAAAAAGATAGAACATCAACCGAAACGGGAATTTTCCGGACATTTCGACCTCAAACCCAACTCAAAATTACAAGATCAAGTAATCAAGTCTAAGAAACAAAAGCTAAAGAGAAAAAACTCCATTAAGAGAAAGTAGAAAATAAAGAGAAAGGAAATTCAAGATATCTCAGAAACGAAGACCTACTAGCAATGAAACCAACTAGGAAAATTCTCATTTTTGCTTCTATAAGTTTGAAAATTAACTAAGTAATTAAAATAAACTAAAAACAAATTACTGTTTGCGCACATCTTACGTTTTTTCTCGGTACCTGGTTTTATCCACCCCTGCTTCAAAAGCTGCACTGGGACTATTTTTTTACTTAACTACAATTAGTTGTCTGAGGCAATGGTAAATTTTATCAAACCATATAACATTTTTCAATAGACTCTGATTGTACTATTATTGCTGTCTTTATTTGCTGCATTTTGAGTACTATAATGCAATTATTTGTCACCTAAATATTTTGGTACCCGGTCTTCCTCTTCTTGCCGTTACTAAACATGCAAATGTGTTACTAGTATGTGCTCACTGTATAAAAGAAAAGTTGATACCCAAAACTAAATTTAGAAATAATGTAGAGGATTTTTATGATGTCATTGAAAGGTTTAAAAAGCCATGCGGTTAAATCAAATGATTTTTTTAAACATATGAGAAACCAAATAATTCTATAATATGAGATATTGCTGAGGTAATAAATATTTCTTAAACAGCCCAGTTAATTTCGATGCAAAGTCAAAGAGATACTGAGTCACTTAATTTTAAAACACATTTAATTTGCTTTTTCCGGTGATTTTCATTTATGATCTGTTATTTTACTGTCTAAGAATTTAGAAAACAAAAGTATTTTTGATAAGTGAATTTCTTAAATTATAAAATAAAATTTAAGTGAAGAAGAGTAATTAATGATATCACGGTAAAGGCAATGGCGTAAAATTACGAGGTATCTAATTTAATAGATTAAAATTAATCCTCCCATCCCATAATTAAGGGGAAATTTAATCAACAAATGTTTCAGAATTTATTAATTCGATATCAAAATTTGTATGGCAATAGGACACAAACGTCCGGGAATCAGTGAGTGAGGGATCGCCGCTTCCAATGATCTGATACTCTGAATTACGATTGGACGCTCCAAGCGAAGCGCCGAATTTTTATTGGCCAGTGGTAGAAGTTGGAATTAAGCTAGGGGCGTGGTTTAGGACGCATCGAAATAATAAGCTTAAAATTTGCGACTTGAAATCTGAGGAAAATAGAGAGGTGTGGACAACAGAAACAAGTATTGGAGCATTTTGTTACTCTGATCTGAAGTACCGCCCTCTTTAAAGCTGTGTCCGATGCGATTGTCGCTCTGTTAGTTTGCATCCAATCGCAATTCAGTTTCTCATCTACAGTGTAAATTTTTTTTTTTCTAACTTCAACAGTCCTGCTAAATTCCCTGGTATTTTACGCCTTGATCCCCTTAATTTTGATTGCAATTTAACTAATTATGGAAAAATCTTAAATTATGAAATTTTTTAAATGTAATTTACGATGAGAGGATAAATTTAAAATTATTGAAATATGAATCTCGTAACTTACTGACGTTGTCGTAATGATGTGATCTAAGGATTCTCAGAGATTAGTACATGACATCAACATTTCAAATTGCGAAATTTCAAATATTTACCTTTTTCATAATTTTAAAAAAGAAGAGTAAAAAGTCTTTTTTTGAGTTCTACTTTATATTTTACACTTTATTTTAATACATTGTTTAAGCAAGAATATTAATGAGCTTAGAATTGTAATAATAGCAGTTTCGGTGACCTCACTTTGTCATCTCTAAGACACGATATTAATTTGGAATTGTAAATCGATATAATTGCTTTGATTCATTTCTTTAAAATTGAAATAGTTTTAAGTTTCTAAAATTGAATATCTGATTATACGTATAAAAAGTTTGAAAGTGCACTGTAAAAAGTTAGATTCTTTGAATAAATTAGAAAATATATTAACTCTTTTTACTATAACTCAAACACGCAGACTTCTGTTTAATTGCAGCTGAATGAAACAAATTGATCGTAAATTCTCTATCACGAAACACATGAGTGAAAGAAACTGTGAAGCCTTCGATAACAAAGGAACATGTTTTCATTGTAATAATGCAATATGAAATGAAACATTTCCTTCAGATGAGGACATATAAACACTGTTTTCCTGATTATTGGAAAATAACAGCGCTAGATGGGAGCAATGTCCTTCAAAAGGACAATGACCTTTACGTTGAATATCCATTCTCAGACATGAACTAGAGGGGGAGGAGATGAATCTGAGGGAACAGATCATGGAATCGATACTTCAGAATGAATGGCGATAGGACTGAATTATCCGTTACCTTTTGTTGAAAGTTTGTTGTTTCTCTTTTAATGTTTTTTTTTTTTTTTTTGGTTAAAAGAGAAAATGAGTAGCATTGAATACTTCAGAATAATAAACGAAAACATTTACAATATCTTAGAGGAATATTGGAAGTCACACAAAAAACTTAACATTACTTAAAACGCGATCACTTCAAAAAATTTAACCAAAAATAATTTCGGGTTACAGATTCAATTTTTATGTGTATATGATTTTGAAAGAAACAATGTATATGTTAAATATATTCATACATACTATTAAAGTAGTTTGTGTTTGTAATGATTGGTTAAAGTAGAATTTCTGCATTTTTAAAATTAATATTCGTTAGTGTTTATCAGTCAAATTACATTTGAAGGCTAAAATGGAAATAATTTTTTAAGTGTGAAATATTGCTTAAAGTAAATATATATACATATAAGAAAACTCTGTAATATATGATAGTCATATTAAAACATATTCTTACTTCTTTAAGAATATGTTTCTCTTAAAAAAATTCTATCAGCTATTTTTTAAGTAAAAAAGTCTTTCTACTGGAAAATGAACTTGATTGAAAATGCAATTTTTTGCTGCGGTTAACAAAAAATTATTTATTTCAGCAAATTTATTTGAATAATAAAAAAAAATATATTTTTAGAAGATTTTCCCTAAGGTTATAATTGATGCTGAAACGCTAGAGCAAAAACTGTCGCGATGTAGTCTTTTAAGTTGATATTGTATATATTTTTGATTCAAACAAAAGTATATATTCGTAAAATTTTTTTTCGTTGAGAGTTAAAATAAATTTATGTATTCTTTCGAAAAGGCGTAAACTAATACTGATATTAAAAAACACAGTTCTAACTCTAACAAAAACACCAAGAAGCAAATTTTTTTAATGACTCTTTTAAATTATTATTATTATTTTTTTTTTGATCCTGCTTAAAAATATTTTATAATTTTCAAGCAAATGATACAGGTCTGTGGCACTTGCTCTCAAACTGTTCGAGGTGTGGCCATAAAATAACGAGACTGATATTGTAAAACATTTTATTTTGATTTCATATATATTTATTTATAATGACCTTTAATATACACCCCTTTTCTATCCGTACAACGCTCCAGGCGAATCTTCCATGGTTCGAAACAGGGTGGAAGTCATCTGTCAGCTCCTTCAGGAGGCGTGCCGCTTTCTCTTTCACAACTTTAACGGACAAATTTTGCTCTTTTTAAAACAGATTTCACTTTAGGAAACAAATAGAAGTCGCATGGTGCAAGATCTGGGGAGTAAGGCGAATAATCTAAATCTGGGATGCTGTACTTGGCTATAGAAAACTCTTGACATACAATGTGGAAATGAGCCGGGTTATTGTCATGGTGGAAAATTTTGCCGTACGGAATCTTTGTCAATTCTTACAGTTTCAGCAGTCTTACGAATACTTAACCGACCGTCAGATCGAACCAGATTGCTGATTTTTTCGATATTATCATCCGTTTTTAATGTAGAAGAGCGACTTGAGAGAATCATCTTCAACAACTTCTCGACCATCTTGAAAACGCTTAAATCACTCGAAAACACGTAAACGCGATAAGCATTCATTGTCATGCACTTGTTTCACTAAATTTTACGTTTCAGTAGCGGTTTTTCCACATTTCATGTGTAATTTCACAACAACTTGTTGCTCTCTCATCATTTTTTCGATGAAAAAAAAAATTCTGATGCAAACGTAGGCTACGGGTTTACGGATTTGTTTACAGAAACAATAAGCAATGCGTTCGAAAGAGAGGACTTCATGTAAAACAGCTGTCGATTGCTGGTGTTTAGTACATGCATACTTCTTCTGTCTATAAGTCTCGTTATTTAATAGCCACACTTCGTACACTACAAACATCTTAACAAGGACTATACAAGATAAATACCAATATTTGTACACATTAGTGTTAAATTTTAAATTTGTCGAATTTCGGAATAAGGTATTCGATATCAAGATATAATAAAATAGCTAAGACTTCGTGTAACTTTTTAGATTTTTTTCTCTCTAAAATATTTAATTTAACAACTAAATGAGATTTGTTACCAAAATTTTAAAGATAACTTTAAAAATAGTATAACGAATTTATCAAAGAATAAAGATTTTTTTTTAAAGAAAAAAATGTCATTCAAATATCAAAATAAAATGCGACCGTGGTAGCCGAGTGGTCATGGCCACGAACTCGTGGACGGCATTGTTTCCGTAGAGTCGTGAGAAGACCCCTCGTGTAGTAGGGCTGATGCACATTAAATCCGTCTAGGTTCAATGTCTTCATGTTGGGATGATGGAGTAGGGTGCCAGCTTAGTTGTCGTCCTCGTCACTTGTCCGAAGTCCGATAATTACAAGGTCTATTGTGTAGTAATAGCCTTCGTGCTACGTTTAAGTACCCTCTCAATCTCGAGAGAAAAACTCCAGACAACCTACAAAAACACCAGACTAGATGAGTTAGCAGGATAATAATATCTACTGCCGCCAACCTTTTAATATTATTAAATTTCTCATAAAATAGCTTTTTCCAAGCAACACCACAATAATAATTAAGCTAAATTTAACTAAGTAAAAATTTTAACTTTTCAGATAGTAAAAACTTAGCTTTAATGCATTTTTATAAAAAATAGTTTAGTATTACTCGATTAATTTCACTAAATTTTTCATGTATTAAATTTTAACTCCTGGGTAAGTGAGAAACCAAAGTTCAGCTACATCTTATATATAGTAAATTCTGGAGATTAAAGCCCATGAGGGTTATGTACCTCAAAAATAAGTACTCCGCTCTGCTACGCTTAAGTGCAACGTTAATAAAACAATCAATCAAGATAAATTCAGCAATACGATTTATTTTTGGTTGATTTAAGAGACTCGTGATCGAATCTCATTGAACAAATATAACTGTAGACCCAAAAGTTATTTAGATTGGGAATTAAAGGAGGCTGTGGTTTCATTTCAAGATTGACAAAAAATTAATTCCGTCCTTCAAATATATTTTTATATTTCAATTTAATGATATTATCATGAAAGACAGTATTTACTAATTTTTTTACATAAATTGTTTGCGGAAATTGGATCTCAGTATTTTATCAAACAGGAATATCACTACTACTACATGGCACCTTCTGTATATTTAAATTTAAGACTCGAGTTTATGTCTCCATTTTAAAATACTTTAACAGATGCTGCTGAGAAAATTAAAGCAACGCTATTGGCTCTATTAATGTTCACTCTAAAATAGAAGCCAGATAACTACCTAAACCTCCAGATATCTTGAATCAACCTTGTTGATTTAAAATACAAATTCTGAATACTAATAAATAAACTTAACTATCATAACCAACCAAGATATTCATTTCGTAGATCAGATGTATCAATTTCGCTAATTTAGACATATTATGAAAATGCTGCAATAAAGAACCTATAACTTAAAAAGAGAGATCATTATAATTCTCAAAATTCCCTTCTTAAAATAATCAAAATGGTAAAAATTAGAGAAATTTTTAAACGGGAGTAATATTTTCCTGTTTTATTTTGTAGCAGTCTCAATTTCTTTTAAAATTACAAATCGAAATATTTCAACAAACCAGAGTGAGTTGCTAATCAAAATATAGCCGTCCTAAATTGCTATTTAGAATTAAGAAAATATATAAGATAACTGGACTAATTTTGTTATTCAAATTTCTGTTTATACTTAATAAATACGCTTGTGAATAATTATAATTTGTGTGTTCTAAATTTCATAAGATCAGATATAAAGTTTAAAATATCCTTCAAAATAATTTAAAGGTGAAAACTTTCAAATTTGATATTTGACAACTAAGAAATTCCGTTTCTCATCTTGTAAATATTATTTTAAATTTAATACATAATTAATTCGTATACAATTATTAATCCTTATTAAAACTGTCCTGCTGTTTAATCAAAATGCAGAGTAGTTTTTTTCTTCAATATACTTATATTTTCTGAATTCTTTGCTATATAGTCGATGGAGATGCGATTTAACCTTTTTTTTTTATAAACATAACTATAAATAATTTAATCTTGTACGTGAAAGTATAAATATAAAACTAGAACTGTGTTAAAACATACTTAAAATAAACTTGGCGTCCTAGATTTCTGATAGCAGACGTAACCATAGACACCATGGGCGTCGTCGAGATTCTCAAGGGGTTTCATTTATGAGGGTCAACGCACCCACTTTACCTAACTTAACGGCACAAACAGCCGAAATTATTATTGATCTTACGTAATAAACTCCTTATAAGATGAAACTACTCTATCACGAGTCTTAGGTATTATATATATGTATTTTTTATGGTGTGTTTTAGATAGTTTTAATGTGGAAAATTTTTGAAAGCAGATTTTATAAAGAATTGGTGTTTCAAATAAATAATATTTTACCTATCATTCGCGTGTTTAAAATTTTTAAATACAATTGAAATCATAAATGGTATAAATGTAAGTGAGAATTATAATAAATCTTTTTTCCCAAATTAAAAATTATACTGAATTTTTTCCCCTCAAAAATAGGGAATTACTTACAGATGATAAATATAAAATTTAAATAATAGTAGAAAGATAAATCTTACATAAAATACATACATAAAATGCATGAATCTGAAACCAGTTTAAGATCTCAACCTTGGATGCATTAATGGACTAAACAGGACAAGTATTTTTTTAAGTAGGTTTCAGTTCTATTCCTTTCATCATTAGCATATAATTATTACTGTTGAACTCTTTTGGACGTACCTATCACTGACTCATGCTTTCCCCCTCCCCCGGACAGAGTGTTTATGTAATTTAGTACTTTGTTTCAATCACTGCTTTTAAGATTCAAAAATGCAGGAACCAGTTTTTTGGAGTAGTTCTAAGATTCCTATTCTTTTTTTCTTTTTCAATTTACATTTTTCTTTCAGTTGTATTTTTGAAAGCGATGCAGAAATTTAATAAAACTAGACATTAATTTAGTTGATTTAATCAATTTTTCACACCTGGTATCTTTCAGTAAAAACTGGTTTCGAAAAATGTCTTCAAATAGAGTTTAGTTTTACACCTACACATCTTTTATAGCAAAATGCGAATTGGCTTAAAAGATCTCCTAGCTATATGTTTAGAAATCAATTTGATGTATTTCATGTGTGTAAATAGTTACACTGACGTCACAGCTATAAATGAAACATTCATTTTCGTGTGAGAGATACTCTCTCTCTCTCTCTGTCTCTCAGATTTGTATCAGATGAATCACGATTGAAAGAAAACATTACAGCTGTATTGAAGCATGATAATCATAGAACACCAGCTGATATAAAATTCATGACTATGAGAATATCCTAGAAAATAATTTTTTTACGGAAACTTTAATCAGAAATATTTATTTTAAAATAATAAGTTTAATTAAAATTTATTTTTACACAATGCTATTTAATTTCATAACATTATTTTTTACACTTAACATTATAATGAACTGAAAGATGACAATGCTTTATTTTCATTAACAATGAAAATAAAGTTTTGTTTTATTTTATCAAAATTAAGTAAATAAAGCGTTTATTTTAAGTAACCATTTATTTATATCTTCATTAAGTTTTTAAAAATTCCAAAAGTGAAATTAAGAAATTGGATGCATAATCTATAAGTTTATTTTAGTAAACAAATTTTAAACTTTTGTTCCATATACTTATGTGAAAGAATATTCACCTAGAATTTTTTTACTATGAAAAATTTTAATTAATAATTTTGATTTTATATTTATAAGATTTAAAGAAATCTGTCGTAATAACATGCAGTGACTTGTCAAAGATATTTAGAAATACATTTTATTTCGTGATCTTTTTCTTATTAGCTAACACATAACAATGAATTTATTAATCCTTCATAAGGAAATCTAAATTACTTTTCTCATTCTTTTCTCTTATCAGAAACATTTTAAATTTTAGAAAGAAATATTTTATTTATTCAGCAACAAAGGCGGGGGGGATGACAATTGAGCTAACGTTTGTATATTATATTTAACAGAAAACTAAACTTTCGATACTTTTATTACTTCTAAAATGTTTTAAGAAAATGTTTTGGTGCCATTTCAGTCAAATAAACTCCTCCAACATTAAACATAATTTTACTTTTGAAAATGCGTCTTCTTCTGTATTTGTTTTGGCTTAAAGTTTAATCCATGATTACTTACTTATTCTTATAAATGTTCTAAATTCCCAACTTAATGGTAAAATTAATTCTAATTGCCCAACTCAGTGGTAAATTTCATTTCGTAATTTGCATCTTCATAAAATTTTAGTTTCGAAGTCTATTTGGTTGTAATATCAATATCAAGCTTCCTTCATGAATTTTAATTTATTCAGTCACAATAGATAAGAAAAAAAATATTTTTTAAATTTTATGATAGTTTTTTCCATTATTTGAGATAATTAAAAATTCTCTTAGATTTAAAACTTTTCCAGTTGTAGAAAAGAGTGTGAGTATTATTGGTATTTTCTGATACTCATTTTTAAACTAGAAGATCACGAGCTGAAAAGACGTAGTTCAATAATCATATACAGCTTAATTCTTTAATAAATAATATTAATCATCTGAAAACAGATGAATTGTTTATTGTTTTATAATCCACATTCTCTGTAAACCATTAAAGTGAAATCGTAATTTTAGCACTGAGAAAGTGCAATGATTGTGAAACTTACCAAGTATTCTACAGCTGACGTGAGTTGGGCGAAAAGGATTTTGGCTTCAGTTTCAGGGATTCGACCTCCATTGGCAACTTTATGGAACAGTTCTCCACCTTCAGCAAATTCCATTGCTAGAAATAATTTCGATGGCGTTTCTATGACTTCATAGAGACGTATGATATGCGGATGTTGAATGGATTCCATTGCAGATATTTCTTTGCAAAGCATTTGTTTGCTCTTCGGCTGAAGTTTTGTTTTGTCTATAATCTTAACGGCTACCTTTTCTGGGGAAAGAGAAAGTATGATTAAATTAACAAAAAAAAAAAAAAAAAAAAAAAATAAGAAGAAGAAGAAGAAGAAAATGTGAGAGTAAAATGAACACGAATTTCTTCTAGAATTATAAATTGTTTCTGTGGGGAAAATGATGAGACGCTATGTAAATAACGTAACAATGCTACGTAAATAACAAAATTAACAATGTTGAAATAAAAAATAACAACCTTTAAACTTGTTCTTATTTTAAAATGTATTCAACATATATTAATTTCTCAGTTAATTTGCTAAAAAGCATATTCTAGAAAGAAAAGAAAAAAAAAAGAATTGTTTTGCACATGAACAATTGATTCTTGATTTGCACATTATCAGAATCATATAACATTAATAAATAAAGTTATATGATTCTGATAATGTGCAGAATTAAATTTAATTACCTTTAAAACGAATACTGCTTTATTAATATGTTTCGAAAAATATGTCTCCAACTCTGATTTTTTTTCGTTAAAAAATTTGTGGATAATGCATGCTAAATTTGGATGAAAAAAATGTTTAAATAGAAACTCCAATTTAATCAAATTATGCTTAATGAATAGTTTCCTCTTTCAATAAAGAATTGAAATATTTTAATCTTTCAAATGCAAGCAAACAAAAATTATAACTTGCTGAAGCGGAATGAAAATGTGTTTTGATTTACATATACTTTACTTAATCAAGCGTAGTTAAACCTGTTCAGCTTCATAAGACTTTCGAATTGTAAGGCATTTTATTCCATTGCAAGTTAATAAAGCAATGCGGCTGACTCATAAAATCAAATAATAAAAAGAAATGAATAAGAAATATAGTTTAAAAAAATTTATATATTTTTTAAATAGATGAAGTTTTTTTTTTTTACAAATTTCCCCCCTCTAATCTATATTTAATAAAAATTTCTTGTTTGCACTTCATTTTTATTCTTATCAAGTAAAAATTACCATTTCTAAATAAGGGAATAATTATTATTTAACTATTTTAGTTACAATTAGAGCCATGATTTAAAGGAAAAAAATAATAATAATCTGTTTTAAGAGTTACAATAACGTAAAAAAATGAAGGAAAAGAAAAGTTGATTTTTTTTATTAGAAACTAAAACAGATAGCCGGCTTTGAATAATTTCTTTTTTTTAGGGGGGGGGGGAGCTACCACACAATAGCCAGAGGATTGATTAATTAAAAGAAAAAAATCATGCTGGAAACTTAAGAAACTTTAAATTATTTTTAAAAAGTCAATAACGCTTGTTTTCTTACCATTTCGAGAATTCTTAGCATGATCACATATGTAATTTATTAATATTAAGTATTTGTTAAATAAATTAATTTTAAGTGTATTAAATTTTTTTTCATTTCATATGCTTAAGAAATATGGATGAACTGCATTTAAATGGCGCTTGTATTTAAATAAAAATCTCATCATGTTTTGCATTTCTGCAGCTTATATGCTGTTGGAAAAAAAAATTTGTATTGTTATTTCAAAGTAACTATGATTTATAACTAACGTTTACGCACTTTAATGTTTACAAAAATTTCTGCTTTTTTTTGTATGTTATTTGATTCATACGTGCTTCCTAAATACATTGCAAACATCAATAACAATTCGAAAATTAAAAACAAGAAACATTATTTCTAAAAGCACGTAATATATTATAACATTAGTGAGTTTTTCTTTATACTTTCATATAAAAGCAGATAATTAAAAATGAGTATATTTATTTACCTGCAATTCAGTATTAAAAAGCTAGTTTTCCTTAACCTCTACTATTTCGAACAGCGCATTTAGTGTGAAATGTAACAAGTACTACAATACTCGGAAAATTTTCTATTACAGGGCTGAAAATTGAAAATCATTTGGGGTTAGAAGGTAATTTATGTTAATTTATACATTTTGTTAATAGAATGACCATTTGCTTGACAAATAAATTACATTTTTCTCAATTAAGCAACTCTATTATTTTAAAAAAAAGCCAATCAATTTTATTCATCAATTAATTAAACAAAATTAAGTCATATTAATTTTTTTCAATATTACTTGGATTACAAGTGACTTTATTAAACACTACTTATATAATTGTTCATATCTGATGGAATATACATGCAAAAATAAAATATAAAAGTCTGCAATGAATTTTGATCGCATTTATGAAAGGAATATTCGAAGAGAATTATTTAATTTCATTTTCATAGTTAAATTAATTCTTCCTGAATTAATTTAACCATGTAAATGTAATATTTTTAACTCTCCCCAAACTGATTTAATTATGTGGTGTTTTTTAATTCTCCAGGAAATTATTTTTTCTCTCTCAATTCTCTTACCAGAAACAGGATTTCCCTCCTTTCAAGAATTAGTATTACTTTTAAAAGGGAAAATAATTCTTTTCATAGACAAGAGATCTGGATTATTGACTTAGAAAGGCAAAATGTTATCGAAACTTTTGAGGAGTTTCTAGACTCAGTCAATATCTATCTTGGATACGTCACTTCTTTCGATAATCATTCTTTAATCTTCATTAATTTTATTTTAGTATTCCGCATATTTTATTTAATAAGCCGGAAGAAAAAAAACGTAAAGTCGAAATTAACCTAAAATCAAGTTAAGTCTTCATATATAGTGGCTGATCTTTATTTTTGCTAAATTGCAGTAATATTTCTAAAACTCTTAGGAAGCATTTAGGTCTTAGGACGCCCGCCAAATTTACGTCATTCTTCTATGATTTCTTTAAACGAATTCATAATTAACATTAACAAGGAAGACTAATAAAAAAAAATTCTAAACAGTTTACGAAGTAGAGTATAAGATGCAAATTATGTAACCAACCTTTAGTCAGATAATGAACAGCCATTTTGACTTTAGAAAAATTTCCTTTGCCAACATCTCTGTAGAGTCTATAGAAAGATATGCGTGTACCAAGGATGGTCTCTTTCTTCCAACGATCATCATGAATTAATTTGTCGACACCCTGTTGATACTGGCTCATATTCTGAGTTGTTCCATTCAAAGATGACGCTGATGATATGGTGCTTTCATCTGAAATGGATCGACGCGGCCTACTGAATCTTGCTGGTTGTATAGGTGGATTCTTTCGATCAACTGGTATCTAAATCAGTATACATTATAAACATTTAAATGCCTGTAATATATTTCACCTGTATAGTTGGCATAATGTCTCTTTTTGTAGAAAGAAAAATGGGCATTAGTAATGAATCAAATAACAATAAGATATTTAAAACGCCTCCTAATACAGTTGTTAGGATTGAGAGAGTATAGACTACTAAAAATTATAAAGCCTTTAAAATGTTCTGCAGAAGTTGAAAAACTGATTTAATAATATATGGCTTGGAATACACCGTTTCTTGTAAGCAAATTTATAACTTAATAATTTATAGTCAATAAATTATTGATTCTCTTTAGCATTGAAATAAATTAAATACTCAAACAATTAATCTCAGATACAGATGTTACATAAGAAAGAAAAACAGATTTGCAGTTGACTCACAAAGTAATGAGTAGAGAAATAAATACTGAAACACTGAAAAATTATTGAAATGTCCAACACAATATAACAAAGAAATATAAAAATATTAATAAAGAAAAGAACTAAATATTAAAATGGGTAATGTAGACAAAAATTACGTAATGCAGTTCTTTGGCTTAGGAGGCACAATCTGGATTTATGTTCAAGATCGCAATAACTGTAACGCATCAATTACAAGTTGGAGTGTCAAAAAAAAAAAAAAAAAAAAAAAAAAAAAATCTGCACCCGGTAATTATATTAACTTTGTATGAGAAATTTAATTTCTAAGTTTAATCCCTAGATATAAATATTAAATATGAGAAAAGGCTCATTTACCGAATATGAAAAAAAAGTATTTTTAAAATTCGAAAATAGTATTTCTAATAACATTTAGTCCGAATAAGAATCCAGTACATTTTACTATAATAATTGCAACTACTAAAAGAAATGCATTTATATTTTGGTCTTAATTCCTTGCAGTATAATTATTATGAGGAATATATAACTTATAAGATTTTAAGAACATCTTAAAGTTAAAAAGTTTTGGGAATTAATTTGATATTAAATAAGTTTTTATAAATCCAATCAAAGCGCGCTAAGAATATGACAATTCTTACTAATTTTGACAAAAAGCTCTCACTGAGAAAATAATTTGCAAAGTTACTTAATTTTTTTTTGTTCAATGTTATAAATTTACTAATCATGATTAATTAGATGCGTAAAGCAATTCATTTTAAAGTTGAAATATTAATATTCAATATTATTGGAGAGCAATAAATCTGCAATCTGCCTATGAAAGCGTTAGACCTAAGAAGGTACATACTGAAATTCGTCGCAAGACAACATTAAATTATTAATAATCAAAGCTATTTTATTTAATTCCAGAGAGAGAGGGAGGGAGAAAAATTGTTGATAAAGACACTTTGATTAGAAAGAATGAAAACGTTTTTTCTTAAGAACTGATATATCTATGCGGTTAAGTTCAAGCCCTTGTTTAAAATATGGAAGTGAAAATATATGAGAAATACGTTTCAATGTAGCTGCCTTTTTCTACATTAAAGAAAAAGTCAACTAACAAAGACTAAGATATATATTATGATTGACGGATTGTTTACTAACGACTCGCTTAGAAGCAATACGAGGACTATTAGCGACGGACCTCGCGGTTTTGAACCTCAGTCAAATGACGAGGATTTCATTTGAACTGGTATCTCCCTCTCCAAAACTCCTCATCATACCAACGGGAGGACTTGAAGCAATGACAGATTTAATGTGCGTCAGCCTCGCTACGTGACAGGTCTTTAGTGGCATCAGGATTCGAACACACGACTAGACGGAAACAGTGCCGGCAGCAAGTTCGCGACCATGACCACTATGCTACCTCGACTAAGATACATATTAAAAGACAGATAACATGGAACGACATAATGTAACATGATTCTGAAGTTAACGCTCCACCTTAAAGTAACTGACGTAGCAACTTTGGAATATCTCATATATTTCTTCAAGCTATCGGTTAACAAAAACGTTGCAGTTATAATCGGTCCCATGTTGCAGTTATTTGGAAACGAATAGCTGCAATTATTACAGCTAAAGAGAATTAGCCTTCAGAACCATGTTCCATAGTTTGACAAAAGTGTTTGAACATCATCACATATCGAAATTTTGAAGGGACATTTCCAGCAACGATTCAATGAAATTCGTTTTGTTGAATAGTGTAAAGACTCTACTTTTTAAATTGGTAATATCTATTATTGTAATAACCCCTTTGGTGTTGATAATCGCAGCTTAGATTTAAAAGAAGAAGAAAAAAGAATGAAAGAAAAAAGAACTCTCATTACTAAACATTACCTAATCAGAGCAGAATTATAAGTAGAAAATTTTCATCGAAGTTTCAACACCCCTTCTTTATTATTCAATTTTACCGCCATCTTTCAGACTAACGTATGAGTCAATAATTACTGAACTCCCATTGAAATCACGCAAGAGCAAGATTAAAATACTTAATAATCATTGAAGAATAGATAAGGTCGCTCTCTCTCGAATCCCATTTAATTTGTCAATTCTAGATTATGCTCTAATAAGAAAATTTGAGCTTACCTAATCACTTCGCTAATTCAAACACTACTCGGTAACAGCCGGTTCTTATCATTGCATTAACTAGAATTCGCTCCAATCGAAAAAGCTAATTAAGATGCTTCAATGAAAATGATAAATATCTATCAGCAAGTCATTATCCTCTATCTCCCTTCATTTCTCTTCAATTCGATTTCTTTTATATATCTTTATCTTTAATTCACTTCAACGCTCTTCTATCATTACCTAATTTACCTAATCGGGTTTCATTTTAGTTCGGAAGAAATAGTAATTTCACGCGATTCAAATTACTGTCCAATCCCAGAGGTTAGTGAAGAGAAAAACGCGAATAGCCCAACGTCATAAAGTGACCGCTTACTTGAAACACAATTAATGAAAACTAGAATAAGAATAATTATCAAAGACTTTTTCTTACCTGCCCATGGAACGTTTTTCTTCTTGTCAAAGTTGCAGTTTTTTTACGATCAGGGGGGAGGCTTTCATCACTTGACGATTGATTTGTTAATTTTTTATTTTCCTCACCATCAGGAGCAGTATCGTCAGATAGGGGAATCTTCCTTCTTTTCCAACACAACGCCAATTTAGAAATATTTGCTGAATCTTCCATGTCTCTGGAACGAAAAGGTGCTAAGAGTAAGCCAAGATCTTTAAAATATTTTTCAATGAAAATAAAATAAAATAAAAAATATATAACAGATGTTTCGCATTCCGAAATTTAAGATTATATCAAATAAATATATATTATTACAATTTCTGTAAACTTTGTGAAATCAGTGACAAATTTCAGCCCCGAAGTGCATTGATAAAACAAGCATTTTAATCTCATAAAAATCAGCGTATATTTTCAAGTTATTTGACAACCATTAAAGTGGCTTAACTATAGTCAGAAGAAAACTACAGTACAGAATCGCATGTTGTTTTTCAAATTTTAGGCTATTAAAAAAGAATGATAAAAGAAGTAATTTATAGGGAAGTTAAAGTATTTAATGTATGCATTAGATTTTTTTTATACTAGTTTATAAGACTTTTTCAAAATACAGGGTTATCAAAATGATTCATCCAATTTCAAAATTCCATATTTTAAAAAAAATAATAATAAAAGGCACAGAATGATAATAAATACATGAATACAAAGGAAAACTGTTGAAGTTTTATATTGTGAAAAATAAATGGCCCTCTTGTGTTCGTAAAGATATTTCACAAAATGCTGTTTTAGAAGCTTTTCACGGAGCTACCTCGCAGTTGAATCGGTCGCAATGGACCAGATGACTTGATGTTGCTACCTGATAAGGCCCCATATGATTTTTCCTTTGGGGGCTTGTAAAAGATAAATGGTATGCACCACCATTATCCACAAATTTATGTGAGCATAAACAACGGATTTCTGCTGGTGTATAATCAATTACCACGGACATTTTAACAACGTATTTGGCGAGAATTTACATATTGATTTGACATTATACTTATAATTAAAGGGAGTTATATCGAACTGTTGTAAAAAAAAATGTTCTTTATTTTCCGTTTGTAATCGTGTATTACTTGTCATTCCATGTCGTTTATTTATGAATATATGGAATCTGAAATCGGATAAATCACTTTGAATGTAAACTTGTTTTACAGTTAATAAAAAGAAAAAACATAATGTATTGTGCTTGAACAATCTGGAAAATTTTCCTTTTACTAGATCCGGAAAATACTTACTGGCCACAAAATTTATTTCTAGCGGAATAAAAGGGAGCTTAAGGTTTAAAATATAAGGTTTACGATAATTTTAATTAGAGAAGACTTGAACAATTCATTACTACTTTATATATTGTTTTTCCGAATAATTTCCATTTTCTGATGAAATTTAAAACTCAATCTGCAATACCGTAATTTTGCTCTACCTTCTATGTACAAGTAAACGAGATGGTACCACTGTTCTTTTTGGTTAGGAGAGAAGCGCAAGCACTATGAGAGAGTTTTCTTTAGCAGAATGATTGAGTGATGTTCGTGAATCTGTGTTTTATAAATGTTTTGTATCCTATCTTGTGTTGTGTAACGTATCAAGTATTAAATAATATTTGTTCCTGAAACCATCCCGGCTATTCATTATTTTGTTCTGAAATAATAACAACATTGGAGGGATACAAATCTAATTTCTTCTACGATAGAGAATAATAGAAAGGCTTAACCATCACAAAACGAATGCGATTTCTTTTACTCACATCTTGGTTACCATTTTTTTGCGAGTTTCATTTGATCATAGGGATTTAAATGAAAACTTGGAATAAATTTGTACTCTATAAATTTGAATTTATTTGAGGTATTATTAATGAAATTTTTCAATGAATGCAGAGATTTTTCTTTAATTTGCATCCATGTAATGCTAAATGAAGTCACCTGACAGTGGAAACAATTTATTTTTGCTGAAAAATGATGGGACTAATGTTTGATTATGAGATTTTATAAATTACTTTCAAGTACACCCGTTCATCGCAAGAATGAATTAAAAATATATAATAATCTAGAAGGAAGGATAAAAACTATTTTATTGGAACAAATTTTTAAGTAATATTTTGAGTAAATTTAAGTGAACCATTTGTTAGTTCCCAAGGAAAGGAAGATTAAGTGAAGGAAAAAAAAAGAGGAAATATATAAATTTAAATCCGATAGGGCGAAGTTTGCAGTTCTTTAATGAAAGAAACTTTTTGAAGCTTTCATAAATACCGAAAAATCTTGACTATAATACGAATGCTTGATTTGGTTCTAAATTTTCGGAAAAAACTAAAATTTGAATATAATATACACTCATAACTTTTCAATATTTTATTTAAAAATTGCACAAAAATTTATTGACGTAATCGAAATTTTTAACAAAAAGAATCGAAAACGTCAAATTCGATAAAAAAAAAAAAAAAAAGAAAAACCTTAAATTTTAAAAAAAAAAAAAAAAAGAAAAACCTTAAATTTTAACACAAAACAAATAATATTGTTAAATTATCGATCTTATTCATTTTCTCTAGAACACAGCTAATGTATTGTTGCATCGAAGTCATAATTGTTGGTGCCGTCGTAATCATGTACTGTAAGTTCCTGTTTGTGTAAAAGAACACATGTTTTGTAAAAGAACACCTGTGTAGCACGTGTGTTACAACAATCTCTTACAGCTATTCGATGTTTAAAACCCTTTTTTTTTTAAAATTTTTACACGAGTTTTTCGCACTCTCATTTTATGTATTTATTCATGTGTTAAAATGGACAAAAATATGGAGAAAAAAAATGCGTATTATAGTCATGATTTACGATAATAAAATGGAATTTATAAAATAACAAGATGATATTAATATAATAAATAAGAGGCAATTAATTGTTACATTTAGCTTAAAAGAAATAAAAAAAAATTCAAAAAAAAAAAAAAAAAAAAGTGTTGCACTTAATTTCTTTTCACTTGTAAATTTAAACGTTTAACAATTCAAGCATAAAATATTTTTAATGAGTTTTAATGCTTTTAACAAAAGACAAAGTATATGAATTGCAATAATAATTTCAGAAAAGTATATTAATATATTTTTAATGGGGAACTAACACATGAATAAATATATTTCCAGTAATATCTTCCAATAATGGACACCCACCGGATCAGACATTTTGCCCTTTAAATAGAGGTATCCCTTAATAAGAGGTAAATACATATACTCAAAGGTACCGGGTCCAAACAGAATTGTCCCTTAAATAGATGTGTCTCTTATTCGAATGTGTCCCTTACGAGATACTTCTGCATCTCCAAAAGAATTTACGTGAAGAATAATAAATAATCACTCAAACACATGCAGAGCGTAACGTAATATATACCAGAACTATTCTTAGTGGAGTGGAAATCTTCAGTAAGAGCTAGAAAGAGGGTGGGGGGGAATAAAATTCGCTTATTGGTTGTGCAGTTAAAACTTTTTATAAAATATCATTAGTTAATATTTACTCCATTTCTATCTTTAAAAAAAAAAAAGAAAGAATGTTACAAATGCTCATTCTGGTTACAGTATGGATTCTGTTTCATTTGCATCGATAGATTTTTCGATTAAACAATTTAAAAATTTAAAAAAAAATCCAAAATTTTCGCTTTTTACCACTGTTATCAAAAGTCGTCTTATTAATTTACACATTGGATGGTTAAAAGTTGACACTTTGCAAGGTTTCATTCGAAAGCTAGTGTGTAAACTATACAAAAATATCAATTTAACTTTGTTAATTAAGAAAAACTCTTAAAAACGTGGAAGAAAATTATTGGTAACTAAAAATAATTAATTTTAAGAAAATAAGTTCAAAAAGGAAAGTTTTTAAGAATCGAAATCAACGAAAAATATAGAGCATCAGCGAATTAATATAATAAATAAGATGCAATTAATTGTTACATTAAGCTTAACAGAAATAAAAATTAAAAAAAAAAAAAAGTGTTGCACTTAATTTCTCTTCACTAGTAAATTTAAACGTTTAACAATTCAAGCATAAAATATTTTTAATGAGTTTTAATGCTTTTAACAAAAGACGAATTATATGAATTACAATAATAATTTCTCTAAAAACTTTGAAACAAATTCTCCTTTTGTCAAGTCACACAGATACTGTTGCCTTCCGTTGATGATGAAAAGGTGGTTTTCGAAAAAATTCATCAAAAACAAATTCGAAATTTTTTTTTTGAAGGGAATATGCTCATAGCTCTTTCCACATCTCAGCGAAGCTACCTTCAAAGTTTTGGAGCATATATATATATGACAAACATTCAAACTTATATATATCGTATATTACGGCGTATAACGTGCATCTATAATATCAAGTTACATTTTTAAATTTTTGGGTTCATTCGTCACCCCTTTTCACGCACCCTTTTCTTTACGAGGAAACCTGAAGTGTACATGTACGATTCCCATATCTTTTGAAGTATTTTATTCGAAGTATTTTCCCAGGCTATGAAATAGAGATATACTGAACCGACAAGCGATAGAGGGAACTTTATGTGTATGTGGGAACTGCTTGAGGGAGTAAATAATTCTGTAAACAGGATGGGATATATGAAATGTAGATATGCACAAGAACGTTATTCAAGATTTTCGAGGAAGTGGGACACAACATGGGCTAAGAGCAAGTACTTCCGATCCAAATGAATTCATGGAATTAGGAGTCAGATGTTTCCTTCTTCTCCAATCCTTTGAAGCTTTGATTTTGAAGTGAGCATCGAAGTCTTCCAAAAATTGTATTTGCTTTTGTCGAAATACAGTTGATCTAGTGTTTTTTTTTAGTAGTAAATATATGTTCTGCCAAACGAAGCTAACACAGTCCTGGTTTGAAACACGAAGTTATTTAATTTGGGAGTGAAAATGGAAATCGTGCAGTAGCAAAGATGTTTGCGTTGGAGAAAGCTCCATACGTAAATGGAATAAAAATAAAATCACAATAATGAATATACTGAATATAATTGATATGATGTAAAATGAGCAAAAACGGATCTCATAAAATCGACAAGTTACGAAAAATCTCACTTCACCGCAGTGCTTTCCTATTTAGTGGTCGGTACAAAATTAAAACTCATGGTTACTTTTAAAAGAAAGACGATGCCGAAATGTAATTTGCCAAATAATGTTTTTTTTTTATTCCTGTTCCTAAGGAAGGATGGATGGACGAAAACAGAGTAAAATTGTGGATAAATGTGCATGACCAAAGCGTCCTAGTCCCTTAAAGCAGGACCGGTCATCCTGCGTCCAACTGGCCGCCCGGCGTCAACAGCGGCCCGCAGATCTGTATAATTTGAACAAAATTTCAACTTTTATTGTACATTGTAATTTAATAAAATGCAGTTTTCCTCAATTTACTGCAGAATGTTCTTGGTTTCTCAATGGGGATCGAGAAGACGAGTCTCTTCCAGTGACTCAAGAATTGAAAGCAGTAATAGTTTTGAGCATAATTATATATATATATATATATATATATATATATATATATATATATATATATATATATGTATATATATATACATATATATATATATATATATATATATACATAATATTATTATACTATATATATATATATAAGCTGCGACCCGCTGGAATAATGCATTCCAAGGAATTACAAAGCCTTTGAATGGGCAGGCTGCGCCTAAAGTCTAAAAGTCTTTTGGTCATTGATATGTTCTAAGATCCCATCCAACGGATAATGTGGAGAAATTGATGAGAGAGTGTAATCCAGTTATTCCAGACGGATTAACTCTCTCTTCATCATAAGATATGTATCGATGTTTCATTGCTTCCTTCTTGATGGTATATATGTTCATTCAAAAGGAACTCTAAAACGATGGATGTTGTTGAAAACATTTCACAAAGAAGGAGCAATACGTAATAA
>BMAW01107070.1:384223-443154 GCA_019974015.1 Nephila pilipes
TTTTTTTTTGGTTTTGAATACTTGTAATGTTCACATTCGATAAAGGTATACGCTCAAATCTGATACAAACATACTCATTTCAAAATGAGTACGTCTAGGTATTCATTTTTGAGTATTTCTTTTTTCTCCGTGTGGAGATATAACACTAGACGAATATGATGAGCTTTTCATGTTACCCGATAATGAAAATTGTTAAGTTCATGAGGTATGCGATTTGTTTTAAAAATAAACAGCAAGTAGATACAATTAGAAATTAATTTTTTTAATACTCATATTTTCCTTATTTTTAAATCTATCAGTTTTATTTACGGCATACAACACGCAACCGTAAATTTCGATCTTATATTTGTATTTAAAGTGTGCGTTATACACCGGAATTTGCTCTAAGATTCTATTTTATCGGACACTGCACGAACGCTTTAAGACAAAAAAATTATTCATAAGAAACGAATAATTTTTCAACTTTTATCATCGATATTAGAATTTAGGTTAGAACTATTTATCCAATTTGCTTGCTTATTCAATAGAAACGAATTTCTAGTTGTCAGCTTCAACTACAAGTGTGACGTAATCATTCACATACAAACATCAGTGTATCAGGAATTGATTCCAATATAATTGTCTGGAATGTATGTCCAAATCCTTTGCAATTTGATATTCTGCACTTAATGTTTTGATTTTGTACAAAACTTTGTTTTGGAATATTACATGTTTATAGAAAAAATATAAAAGAGCGCATATTCCGAAAATTTTATCAATAGTTCAGTACGGTAATGGTTTCTTTTATACTTCCTTTATTTTTTTTTTAAATCAGATGATGGAATAAACTTAATAACCCAAAATATTTCATGACAGTCATATATTTTTTCATTATATTGATAAATTTTATATTTTATTACACATATTATTCCTAACAAAAGAAGAAAAAAAATTACTCCAACATGCTCTGTATATTAGAAATGCAGCCAAATTAGCAAATACACACAAGTTAACTCTGAACAACTGAAATTAAAAATTTTATTCATATATTAAGATTATTCATAAATAATTTTTCGTTACATTTTTCTTGAAAGCAGATAAACCCTCATTTCAAAAAAAAAAAAAAAAAAAAAAATCTGTTTCGCATTCAAAACTATTGAGAAAATACAAGTTCGTTTCGCTTCAGTCGTTTTTGTTTTAAGCTAAGACAAAATATTCTAGCTTTTTGATTTGCTTAGAATTGTTGATTTCATTAGAAATAGCTTTATTTCTAAAGAAAAGAAATTACATACATTATTTTTCTCAAATTGATAAGATAGTCTACCCTTAACTCAAAGCTTAATTACAATATTTTTAAAATAGCAATACGAGTGTATTATATAGGAAATATAAAATATTTTAGCTAATGAATAAAACTTATTGTTAAAGAATCCAGATTCATTAATGTTTTTTACTAAAATTATAACAGCAGGAAAAATTAATAAAATATCTTTTTATCTAAATGGAAATTATTAATGATAAACACTATCGCATATTAATAAATTAATTTACTTGAAGTCAATTTAACTTTTTTACATGAAATAAGTTACGTATTGAAATTCGTCTTTTCTTAAGACTGTCGGGGAAAAAAATCCTCTAAGCCTTTATTTCTACAAATATGCTTAAGCCAAATTATACAAACAGAATCAGCAATGAAAAAAAGGGTCTAAGGTGATATCTAAAGGTGTGGAACTTACAGGAAATTTTTTTTTTATACATCTGCGATGTATGTGTGTCTTAAATAGTTTGAATTAATCTGAAAAGGGGAAAATTCACTTTCAGATAAATTTTGCAATAACCATAAGTTTTGTTTTCAAACTAGTAAATTAGATTTGTTAAAATTATATTGATGTTTCAAAGAGAAAATACATTTATTTGCTACACAAGTATATTTAACTCAAAAAAATTATAATTATTAGAGCCATATTTTAAACAAGAATATTATGTGCAATTCACTCGTATGAATATTTTAAGTCTTTTACATTATTATCAACTCCCAATAACGATAAATAAGAAATAAAATTAAAAAATACATATATAATTTTTATATGATACCATTATTTTGACATACCATACATAAATTATTTGTAGGACTTTGAAATAAATTTTATGATTCATATAAAGTGAAATACTCAATAAATACGCATGAGGAAGCCATAAATAAAAAGGAAAAAAATAAAAGTAAATAAAACTAAAATTTGTTTTTCATAAAAATGAGTGAAAGATGAAAAAAAGATAATAAAAAAGGTATAAAAATAGCCATACAATCCAACACCAGCTTTAAATAAAACTTACTTTACTGACGTCATCGTTCATTCCGCAGAACACTTAAAACTTTCTGTAATGTCTCATTGAGGGAAGCTCAAAATGAAAGGAATACGGAAATAATGAATTCTTGCAACGAAGTTACTCTTGGCAACCAACACTTATGAAAGATACGTGAAGTCAACCACCACATTCAGGAGACTTCAAAAGTTGTTCGCACACATCGGGAAATTACCTCTCTCACGCTCGCAGCAGCGATTGGTGAAAAACTCTTCCTAGATATTGATTTTCTGGTGCTTTTCAATGAGCAACAGATATGAAGAACTTTCCCTCTCCCCTCGTACTCAGTACGTGTAATCATTTCAAGTTTACTCGAATATTAATCGTGTTTGCCACTAAGAAAATGTATAGATTTCACAAGAAATGAAAACGGGTAAATATTTTCAGAACAAAATTTCTAATATATAGAATACCTTATATATCTCCAGAGGAAAAGTAGGCTTCCTCCCTTTTTTCCTTCTTCAATTTTCGAGTTTTCAATGCTGCATTATATATTCGAATGTTCTGCGTGTTTTTTCTAGAATTATAAAACATTTTATTATCCACATCACTTCTTAACGAAAATGTTAATATTAATAATTTTGGTAAAAATGGCTAAAAACTCCATATTCACAAATTTAGTTTATACGTTGAATTAATATTGTTTCGAATAGAGATATTAGTTTATTTAATTTCAAAAAGAGAGTCCTCGTTTTAAGAAGTTAGTTGAATTAGTAGTAAACAAATAAGTTTTCTGAAGTTGCATTATAAAAGGGAGAAATAGAACAATTAACTACTGTAGCTATTCTGTAAAGTAGTGAAAAATGAAAGCAGTGTTTTTTATTTCTGAGTTACAGAAATAATTTTTATTTTATGGAATAATACATTATTTTTTGATGTAGAGAGTTCCGCAAATGAGACGTGGTTGAATTGAGAAGGTAACAACAGAACCCCTCTCAGAAACAACAAATTTTATGGATTCTAAGCCACTCAAAAATTCACGCACAGTTTGCTTCAAATCAGTAAGTTAAATTCTTTAAAAAACAGGTAAAAATGTAGAAACTGTATAATATATAATAACGAATAAAATCATCTGCATCAAACATAAAATTAAAAAAAAAAAAGAATTATTTATCCCCAGATCAATAAAGGTTTCCAACTCATATCATAAATGAAATTTCTTGTTTCATTTCCCATTACTTAGAAAATCCCAACCCTTTTTTTTTTTTTTTTTTAGTTTTAGACATTTAACAAAAAAATATTCACAGATTTTAAGGAATGTTTTGTAATACAGTGAAAAGCGTAATGAGGTTTCCAACTCGATTTCCTTACAACTAGCCTTGTGGTCATGGTTGCGGACGGCAGTTTTCGTCCAATCAAGGGTTTGAACCGTAATGCCACTAAAGACCCACCATGTAGCGGGGTTAATGCACGTAAAATTGGTCAAGGATGATAATGATGATGATGATAGTGAAGTTTATTGGCGCAAGAGCCAGATGTGACCATACTACGCTAAACAAGGTAAATCTGTGATTTAGACGTTAAAACAATGAAAATAGATTGGTTGACAAGAAGGGTCATATGAGAAAGTAAAGTTTATTGGCACAAGAGCCAGATATGGCTATGATGCGCCAAACATGAATTAACTGTGGTCTGGACGTGAAGAAATGACACAAATTGGTTGACAAGAAGGAGGGTCGAAAATAGAGAAGGATCGCTAGGGTAACCCTGGGGCGCGTTACCCGTGTCTACCAAAGACCCATGGGAAAGAAAAAGATTACTAGGGTGCTCGGGGTCATGATGCCTGTACTAACCTAAAGAAGGCAGGGACCCTTGATATAATCCCCAGGGGCAGGGTGCCCGGCTATACCCCCAGACGCTGGGTACCCATTTTAGTCGCCTCTTACAACATGCATGTATAACAGTGGGACTATTCAATCATTCCCGGTCACCACACGGGTCAAGTTTGGAGAGAAAGATACCATCCCAGATGTCGTCCTCGTCACTTGAACGAGGTTCAAAATTAAGAGATCCGTCGCTAAAAGCCCTCGTGTTACTTCTCAGTGCGATGTTAATAAGAAATCACATTACTTACAGTTATCGTATTGGACATTTCTTAAACATTGTTTAATTGAAGAGCCTCGACTTGAGAATTACGTCAATCAGTATTATTATACAAATTGAAGAGTAATAAATGAGAATAGAGTTAATGGATGATTGCAAGAATTAGCAATAATACGAATAAATAGAAAAGATTGGAGGACGTTAGTATTAAGAGAGAGAAATTTGACTTGATGATGATTGTAAAGTGACAATTGGTGAATGGATAGTTAATAAAAAGATAAAGTATAGAATTTTAAAATATATTAAATCTTTTTAGTGCGTGAAGATTTGCCCCATATGCATGATAAGGATCATGAGTGTTGGTTATTCTAAAACAAGGGCCACCAAACTTTTTTGATCATCGACCCCCCTCTCTCTCTCTATGTATATGTATATATATATATATATATATATATATATATATATATATATATATATATATATATATATATATATATATATATATATATATATAAGTGCTTACTTGATTCTTGCATAAATTAAATCATTTAAGGAACAGGAAATTTCTTTTTCCCTTTCGATTTTGATAAAATCAAATTTTTATATAAATCAATGAGAAGGATGCGCTTGATGCCTCTCGACTAGATTAGCAATATCTGGTTCAAAATTTGTTAATTTCAGTCTTATTTTCGTTTGGAGCTCCATATTTCATTTATTTCTCTTCTTTGTTAAAATAGAATTAACATGACTGAAGCCAGATTCAACCACACATGTTCTTGGGAATTCAATTAAAAAGGGAAATGCCGTATTACAAGTTTTGGATATTTTTGCGTAATATTTCTATTCGTACAAAATTTATCCACTGTTAAATTGTTAAAAATCATCCTTGCTTCAAGGTCAACTAATAATTCAACGACTTCATCTTGCAAATGACTGTCGTTATTTTCAACTTGAGCAGAAAGTGGCACTATAGTCCATTCTGGGATATCTATATTTTTAATATCTTCAAAACGTATTTTAAAATCTTCGCTTAATTTTTGGAGATTATTTGTATGTATTTCTAATTCTACTTCGGTTATATCCAACTGTCGTAAATTTCAAAAGTATTGAATATCGTTATTATTTTTTTGCAATTCATCACTTAAGGCTGGATTAATTTCAGTAAGAAATTCTGTCACTGTTTAAACAATTCAACAAGTTTTTGTAAACATGCACCACTTGACAACTATCGTATTTCGGTTTGATAGTTCATTATTTTCCTCGCAAAGCTTATCAAACTGTAATGGTTAAAGAAGTTGTGCTCTAATTTGGATCATCTTGTAACAAAATGGAGCAAGAATCATTTCTCACAAGTCGGAGAATGAAAACCCATCACGAAATACATACTTTAAACGGTAATATATATATATATATGTGTGTGTGTGTGTGTGTACAGGTATGAGAAATTAAATAAGCTAAAATCTATATAAAAAAAAACCCTTCACTTACTATATTATAATTACAAATGGGATTCCAAACGAAAATTGTACATACTGCGTTGCTGTCCATAAATTTGCGATTCAACAGCATTGGTATCCATTCATTGACCCCCTAGATCGAATTATACTATATCGACCACTTTGCTTACCTCTGGTCGGCAAAGTGGAGGTTGATTCGATCCTTGTTGCGAAGTTCAACAAGGACAATCGGTAAAGTTTCTGTCCCTCTTGTTTTATTACGATACTATAAGAACTGCTTAAGAGTCCAGTGTAGTCTTTCTATCGATCATTGTTAGATGGATGATGTAGAGAAGTTCGAGTATAGCAAATACTTAAAACCTTAATGAAGTAAACAAATGACTCAAACTGTCGCCTTTGGTCTGTAGTTATAATTTTGTGGAGTTCTAATTTTGCGATCCAGTGTGTAAGGAGTGTGCGACCGACTGTTTCACCCTTAAAATATCATGAAAAAATATCGAGAAACAAACCAACGAGAAAAACAATATATGAAGGTTACAATGTAAGAATATCTTTCAGATGGAGGCAAGGGTTCCCTGTTGTCGAAGGGAAAGTGCTAGAATCTTTGAGAAACAACAGGAAACGGTTGTAAAGTTCCGCAAGTATGCCGAAGAACTTCCGACAGCTAGTGTTTGGCCGTCGACATTCGTTAGTCATTTTATCAGCTCATTTTGTACTGCAAAGTGGTATCAAAGGCATTTTAAGATTAGAGTACTTGTTTACTTGTAAATAATTAAATATTCAATTTTTTTTTTTTTTTGCACCTTTAAGTGAAATAGCCAGCCAAATAACGGAAAAGGTACATATCCGACATTATATGCTTTTTGAGTTTCATAACAGTGTAGTAACAACGGTTGCTACCCAAAACATTTGGGATGTTTTTTCATGAGCATTAGAGTTTCATAAATACCAAAGGAGGTTTTCTAAGTACAAATCCGGTAATTTTGATCTATCCGTCTACTACTGATCAGGAAAATCAACAACTTTAGACAATGACATGTTAAGGGAAAAGTGGAAGCAAATCCGTGTCAGACAATTGAGGAACAGTCAAGCACTCATAACCAATCTTGGTCGACCATTTGCAGCAGATTGGTAAAGTAAGCAGAGCAGGTATTTGGGTCCCGCATAATCTGTCCGAAGGAAACGAAGCTAACCGATCCACCACATGCAAATTATTGCTTCAGCGGCACAATACAGAAGTGTTTAGTGATCGCTTGATCACTGGAGATGAAAAATGGGTCCTCTATGATAATCCAAAACGCAAAAGGCAGCGACTCTCTCTGAATGAATAGCTAAGAAGTACAGCTAAGCCAGGTTTACACTCTAAAAAAAAGTGCCTTTGTGTGTTTGGAGGGGTAATCGCGGGGTCGTTCATTTTGAAGCCCTTAAACCTGGACAAACTGTGAATGGAGACCTTTACTGTGAACAATTGGATAAAATAAATCAATCTTTAATTGAAGAGCCCAGCCATAGTCAAACCTTAAAGATGTTATTCTGCAAAAGAACACTGGGAAAAAAATTAATGAATTGAGACGAGAAGTATTACCTCACCCACCATACTTGCGCCATCGGATTTCCATATATTGCAATCGCTGCAATTTTTTTCTATGTGGCAAAAAATTTGGATGATGTCCAAGATACCATCTCCAGATATTTTGCTCAAAAACCAATGGATGCTTATCAATTCAGCATTGAAAATGTTCACATTAGATGGCAAAAGGTTGATGATAATGAGGGTGATTACATCAGTGATTAAAAAAAAAAAAATGGTTACAATTTATGTTTGAATTTAATACAGAAAAACAGATTACTTTCTGGTTCCCCCTTAATAATAATAAAACATCTTGACATTTTCTCGGAAATATAATTCACCGTTTCCCAAGTTTTTTGGAAACAAAATCATGTACCAATATTTTCACATAAAAAAAAAACAATTATTGAATAGCAAAAATTTTACAAATTTTAACCAATCGACCCGATTGCTTCAAATAAATTAAAAAGATTACTAAATAAAATTATTGAGATCAGCACAATAAAAGTCAATAAGGAAGAGTTGCCTAAAAAATTTTTCTTTTAACTCTGTGACAATGATGTGCTTATTCATGCATATTTTACTGTTAAAAGTTATTTAGAAGCAAAGAAAAAAAGTATTTTTTTGTATACATAATTAGCATTTAGTTAATTACATTTGAGAATGTGCATCATATTTCTTAATGTTTTGATAAAACGAGATCCTGTTTTTTGTCTACAAGTATTATAATAATATTAACTTCCTCTTTCTTCACTGATTGCATCAATGGTGCATACACAATAATCTAAACTTCCTTTTCCTTGGATTATCTTATTTTAAATTAAGCTAATTTAACTAAGGATATTAGAAAATACAAAGTGTCTCTTTTAAAAAGGAAATGCATTTTCCAAGATAAGAAAGATATTTACCATGAAAATCACCACTGGCTAGTTATTTTCTGGCTTATTTCTAATGAGCCACAAATTTTTATTTTAGAGGCTAAAAAAGCACTACAATTTATGGTGGAAACACAAAATTACTTTAAATTTTTTTTTTATTCAGTAAAAGAGCTCAGCATTTTAATAATTAATGGAAATAAATAGATTTTAACACACAGACTAGATTTTTTTTAACGAAACAAACCTAGTAATTTTTGTTATTGAAAAACACAAATTTCAAACCTGGCTGAAAATAATTTATTTTACTTTTTCACTGTTACAACAAAGACTTCCTGTTTGCAGTTTTCTCCCTAAGATGGAAAATATTCACAGAAAATGCATTACTTTCATCCTAGTTTTTAACATTCAATTAGAGAAATATTAAAATTTAAATTTCTTTTTTTCATCCTTTTCCTTTCCCAAATAAAAATTAAATATGCATTCTTACAAAATGCAAATTGACATTCCTTGATTACCATACTACTACAAAATATTTTGTGTCATATTTTTTGCCTTATTCAATTTTTATTTCCTGTATTTATACTATACTTACTTTTAAATTATTTTTTCAACCTACTACTAAAAATATCAAAGATCTGTAGTTGTTTTTAATTAAGATACATCGGGAAAAAATATTTATTAAAAACAAAAAGAAAGATTTTTGTTATACAATCAAGAGAATATAAATTTGGTTTAAAAATTTTATTTACTGAATGTTGTTAAAGAAATAAAATGAAAAATTATAAATGATAACAATATAATGAGTTTATGCCTTCAAATGCAAATAGATCAATAAAATTCCACAAATTTGCTTTAAAGAGCTGCATTTAAAATGCACAAAATAAGAGATGCATTACACAATGTAGATACTTTTATTTTATCATGTAATGCCTCTTTTATAATTATTATAAGGGTATACACACACCCTTACACACGTATTGAAAATCAGACAACAGCTTTAAAAATACTTATATTTTGATTAAATATGAATATCTTCAAATTTCATTCTATCATGCTTTGCTTATCATGGCACTTATAACAATATTCTGCCAAAATTAATATCTTTTCAGAAAAATATTCCATAAACCTAACAATACTTCAAAATTTGTGATATTTTGAGATAAAAATGCACAATTAACCAATTAGCCAGAAAATACAAAATTCAAATATTTCTTTATTTTAATAAACTGCAGCATAATTAACTAGAGAACTTTATTTCATTTACATATCTATTTACATAATACAGATATATACAGAATAAATATAACAAAAATTTCAATTTAAGGATAAATACAAGATAAAAATAATTAAATGCAGTATAATTTTCTTTCCTGCTTTTTGAGATAGACTGAGAGCTTTTTCAATAATTTTAAGATAAAAATTAAGAACTTTTTACGCATTTTTTTTAAAACTTTCTTTTGTAAGAAGGATTTTCAAAAACAAAAATGCTTTTAATAGTGCAAAATGTATTTGAAAAAGAAATAGGATGCAAAGAAGAGTTTAAAAAAAATAGAAAACCTTTTTAGCAGAATGTTTTGATTGAATTAGCAGAATGTTTTTAATTGTATTTTAAAGAAAGAATACAGATACCATTCTATAAAATAAAGATAATAGATAAAGAATAGATACTATTAGAATAGATCCAGATAAAGAATAGATACCATTCTACTTATCCATGTATATGATTTAAAATGCTTATACAATATAACAAAAATATGTGCTATAATTTTATGCTCTGACCATTAGATAGAAAAAAAAAAAGTTTTGCAATATGAAAAGCCCAAAACTCAAAATGTTTCATTTAAAAACCGAACAGTAACATTATTGATTAACATATTTTTGTGAAAAAACACATACATTAGTTTGAAAGTTGTAGCTAGAATTAGTTGTTTAATTCTAACTGCCCCAAAGAATAGTAATTATAAAAATATGCATCTTTAATTATATGATAAACATTTAATCATTACTAGTAAGTATTTATTCAAATTTTGAAAATAAAGCTCAACATTACAACAAAGAGTATAATTTAAAAGAATTCACTGATCATCCTAAAAGACCATTAGTGGAATTTATTTCCAAAAATTCTGCGAAAAGTCTGAAGATTCTTGAATTAGTTTTTTACATACTTTTTTTAAATGATAATTTATCTTAAATATTATAAAACAAATTATTGAATAATCATCACAAATGAGAAATTTCTGGATAAATGCAACTTTTGTATATCAGACTGAGAAAACAACATATTGAACATAAATAAAGATATAACTGAGAAAAATATAATTAACATGAAGAATTATGATCCAAATCAGCTGTCACTATCCGAATTACAATCATAGCTTACTAAACTAGGTATACTTTTTAAATGTTGAACAGGAGTCTCTAAGCCTTGTTTTGATTTTAAACCAATACTAATGCATGAAGAATCTTCTATGATATTATTTGAATAGTCATTATTATAAATATTGCTTGAATTTGAGAATGTTTCTTTATTATCAAAATTAAATGTTAAAGGTTTGTCCATGAGAAGTAGGTTTGGTACAGGTATGCATATTTCTTCTTTATGTGATGCTTTTCCATGTTTAAGTATTGGTGTTGGAATAGGAATAAATTCTTCACCTCTTTGTGTTGACTCAGGAGATTCTATAATAAAATAAACTATAATCTTAGAAATGTACAATATTAAAAGCTTATGAAATATTTTTAAAGAAACTTTTATATAAAAGTTAATTCTTCAAAAATGACAAATGTAAAATAATTATATTTTAAAAGTTATAACTTCCCTATTTCTAAAATATCACACTTAAAACAACAAAAATGTTAATTAATACTATATTTGATTGTATTGATCATTACTGAATTTTTATGTATTATAAGAAATACTGCAGAAACAATATTTAACTATTTTTTTTTTACAAGTTAAAACCACTCATACATGAGTAATGGACTTAAAATACCCAAGTAATAGAACTGAAATATTACAAAATTGTGAATATTACAATAATAATTTAAATAATAACTTCTGGACAACCTTGTCTATTTTTTCATACTCACTAAACAAAAAATGCTGATTGGGAGGGGAAAAATGCATAAATGAACATTGGTGTTCCACGAAAAATGTTAAAAATCATAAATGAAATTAATTTTAAAGCAAATGAAAAAAAAAAAAAAAAGTAATGAATAATATTAAAATATGTGCAAGGACTGAACAATTTTAAAAATCGAATTCAATCACAAATGGAATCATTGGAAATAGATTTCAGAAATATAAAAATAAACAAACAAATTTTTAAAAAGAAATGCAATATATTTTTGCATATAGTAGTTTAATAAACAATTTTGTTTTACTTTTTCATGTCATGTATACTTTTTTAGACCATTAGAAGTTAAATGTTCAGCTAAAATTTGAGCTTAGGTTCAAGCATGATACAAGATAAAAAGAAAAAAAAAAAAAAAAAAAATTAAAACCCTGTTCTAGAGTGTTATCTAAAAGATATAACCAAATATTGATCAAAAATCTGAAATATATACTAGTCAACACAATTAAAGATTTAAAAAAATAACAAAATAAATAAATAAATAATGGAATGATTGATTGCATTAAATTGTGAAAATACTCAAAGCTTAAACAAAACCAAGAAGATAAGGCAGTGTTATGTTTTTAAAATTGTAAACTGAATCAGATAAAATTGATGGGAAATGCATGAATATTTAAATTTACTATTGAATACTTCATGTATTGTTATTATAGATGAAACAATCTATTACTTTCAGAAAATATGTCATTATTACACAAATATGCAATATATCAAAATCTGTAACCAACTGTTCTGAACATATTGTAAGCATTTTTGGGTCATTATCTATATTCATTAGGTTATTTCATGGGAATTAAATCCAGTTACATTTAAATGAAAACCAAAATAAGTTTCAAATTTCCAACTCTATGAGGACTGAGGAACAAATAAAAGTTACAAACAAAATTTCTTTCACAACATTTAATACCAAATTATAATAATGAAGAACTTATAGTAACATATTGTTATCAAAATATAAATAACAAACTGACTGCAATTAAAAGTTATAAAAATCAGACTTGTCATGTATATCATATTATTGGGATTAGTAAAATACACGCAGCATATCACATACGACAACTTTACAGACGTGGAATGGTTTCATCTAATTAGCTTTTAGACTTAAAAAAAAAGTTTGTAAGAGTCAAAAATAAATAACAATGGCCCAGACATTTTTAAAAATGATTTCAGTCACAAAAGGAATAATTGAAATATTAGTACATATTAATTTTTTTTTTCATCATCATGTTATGCATCTTCAAAGATCTTTTATAATAAATTTAAATAATTAATATTCTCCTTAATAAGAACAGTTTAAAATATTTTTAATCATACTATTTTGATTCATTTATGTTAATTAAGAGGATGAACTATGATAATTAGTACTAAAGCATTTAATAACTATAAAAATAATTTTTGATAAAAATATTTTAGTTAGCATATTTTACTCCTCTCTCTCATTGTCTTTCATATTCTTATAGATAATCTCATTCATTTTCTTGATTCACAATTACATATATGCTTATAGATTTATGTTACAGTATCCTCATCCCCAACAAAAATCCCCTGTAATAATTATGAATGAAATTAATTTCCGAGAAAACGAAAAACTATTTACTTACATAAATATAGAAATATAAATTTAAATGCACAAAGAAAAAAATACCATCTCTTTTTCTTTTATAAGCTCTATTGGTCCAAGGAACAGCATCCAATTTTCTGGGGGACAACTCAGTAAGTTTTCGTACAAATGCTTTATACAGCCCTTCTAAATGCTGAATTTTTTGTCTACACAACTTAATGTGGTCTTCAGAATAATGAACTACCTATAATTAAAATATTATATTGATGTTTTCCCCTGTTTGACTTGAAATGAGTAAGAAATTCATGATGACAAATAATAAAATAATTTTACTAGACATTCTTTATTATTATAAAAGAAAAGAAAGAATACTTAACATAATAGCAGCAATCACATGGAATAGCTACATATCTACAGCTCTAAAATGGATTCATCTTAAAAGATTATTAATTACAGATACGTTTTTCTTTGAATAATTGAGTTAACATCATGATCTTAAATTCTAGTCTAGTTTGAATATGATTCATACTATTGAAGAGCACTGAAAAGGAAATAATTTGAATGGAGATATAAGATGAATACCAGCGATTTTAGAGCATACTCTGCATTATTCTTACATCTTTGCTATTTTTTATTTAGATATTTTACCATCCTTATGCTTTTATAGATAAATGGAAATAACTATTATAAAAATTAGAACACTTTTGATATTAAAAATGAATAATGACTGAATCAAAACTACATATTTATTATTGAAAGTGGTAAAAAAATTATGAAAAGACTGATTTGATAGATGTTCGTGTCTTACATATCAAATATGTACTAAAGTAGGAAAAAAGTAATAACAAGGAATAAAAGGTACAATGCATTGCAAATATTAAGAGAGATGCCAAGAAATATTTCTCAACACCTCTCAGAAGTAAATTATTAAGCCAAAGAGAAGAGAGAAGCAAAATATTTTAATAAAAGTTCAGATTTGTTCTGTTTTAATTATTTCTTTTGATGAAATTATGTTTTGTGTTAATGTATTTTTATGGATTACACAAATATTTGCATGGGACAGTAATAGATCTACGATATTTCGAAACTGCTATGTCCTATAAAAATGCTGCCAATATTATATGATGTTTTAAATTTGATACAATTGGAACTGAATGAATAATGACTGAAAATATAAGCAATGGATAAATTAAAAGCAATTATTAAGAGCATTTCTCTATTTAAAATTAAAAACATTTTTACAGAATTGAAAAAGACAATAATATATGAAAAGCTAATAATTTCACAATAGATGAAAATATTTTAACAATTACACGGCTAAAATACTAAAACCAAACACATCTCAGACACAGCTGATATACTTTTTTGGCCTTTACATATGCAGATTTCTGACAAACGGGAACACAAAGGAAAATTTACAATAAATAACACTCAATTACAAGTTAGAAAAAAAAAATCATATAAAATTTAAAGCTCCCCCTTTTCTTGAAATTATAATTTTTAATAAAGTCATCATTAAAGCGAATAATCACATAAAGTATGAAATATCGCAATCTTTTAAATATTCTTCTGCAATAAAACAAATACATAATTAATAGTTATATTTATGCATTAAATTAGGTTACAAAAAAAATATTTATATTTGCACTTTTTCACTAAAAAAATTATTTATTTCTGCTTTATATGCAGGTAACTTTACTATTAAAAAACAACTACATAATTTTCCGAAGGAGCAAGATCTTGATACTAAAATTCATAATTTCAGAAATAAATAGAAGAAAATGCTAACAGATAAGTATTTGGAAGAAATACAACACAAATGCAGGAATCATTACACTTATGATCTTTACAATAGACAAAGTAAAAATCAATAAACTGTTATTGCCCAAACTGTAATATTTTTTAATAAAGTAAAATGATTCAAATGACACACAGAAAATCACCAAATATGTCATATTGTGTGGCTGCAAGCATAAAAGAATTAAGATAACTTCTACCAGCTAAAAAAAATGATTTACTGATACCTTTTTTTTAAAAAAAAAAAAAATAAAAAATGTAAAATGACAAAACAATGAGAAGCAAATTTTAAAATTATAACTTTACAGCACAAAAATTTTTTTGAGGAAAATAATAGATGATTTATAAACTACTTTTCAGAAAACAATTAATATCTGTCAAATATAAAATAATGAAACCAAAAGCATACATATTGAGTGTGATTAAATAATTTGTATAATACTATATAAATGAGGGGGAAATCTGAATAATCTAATTTTGAACCAGATTTTCTCTCAATAAAACGACATCACTAAAATCTAAGTAATGCAACATTAAGGCTGATTTAATCAGTCACTATAGAGACAGAGAATTTCAAAACCATTCTCAATTTTACTGTAATACTAACTATTTTAACTTGGTTTGAGCTGCTGTTAAAATAAAAATCGCTAATTTCAAATAATTAAAAGTTAAAAAACTATATTAAAAAAACTAATCATTTCCCAAAGATTTATCTTGCAGGTAGTTCTCAAAACGAATTCATACAATGGAAAGTATAAGAAGTATTATAAGTATGTATGTATACATTTGGTTTGAATAGTAAATACAAATATGGAATATTATTTCTTAAAATTTGAAAATGTTATTTCTTCAAGATAATCTATCACTTACAGACATATCAATAAATATGATATACATTATGTGAAATACATAAAAGCCAATTAATCGAAAATAAAAATATTTATTAATTTTATAATGTTAATTTTCTTTTTTCAACTGAATAATGCATCATTTTAAGAGCTTACAAACAGCAACACTGTTTATTTTACAACTCTGAAGCCTTATATGCTTGACAAGAGATAGAATTTAAGGTTTATAAATATCTTACTTGAGCTTTGTATAAATAAAATTCTAAATCGTCCTTTATACTTGGAATCCACTTTTGAATTTCTTCAGAAGTATTCAATTTCTCCTAATAAAATACAAATAAAAATTTGTAGCAAAGTGGATAACATTTTAAAAATCTCTTTCTCATGATTTGCTAGAAATCATTCAATAAAATCTAGTCTGATTATATTTTACTTTTGAGTTTTTGAATGAAATATTATTTAAAAAAAAATGTAATAGACATTTAAATTAAATTAAAAAAAAAAAAAAAAAAAAAAACTGAAAAATCATAGTAATAAAAATGAAAATTTCAATTTTTCTACTTAAAATTGCTAAAACAATTCAGATATTACGAATGATTTTAATTGTGTTAAGATAGAAAAACACATTTTTAAAGTTTAATAATAGAAAATCAAATTTAAGTAAAATAAAATTTAATATTCCTTTACACATTTCTAATATATTAAAATTAAAAAAAAAAAAAAAAAAATGTTTTGATAAGATAAAACGTTTACATACAAGAGGAGGTCTTCTGGGGTTTTTAACTTCTTTTTCTGAAAGAAAAACTAAATATAGAAGACTGAAATGTATACTAAAAATGCTGCTGATAAAAATTATTATTTAAAAATATGAAATGAGAAATCAAAATTATGCTTAAAAAGCTCTGTGTAATAAACTGTTTTAACTATAAAAAGAAGGGTGGTTACGTAACAAAAATTAAATTATAACAATTAAAGCACATGATAAATTATTAAATTAAGTGTAATTTTATATGTAATTATTGTTGCCATAAAATGAAAAAATAAATTTTTACATATTAGTCTATTCTCTTAGCACACACATCTTATTTTCATTAACTTATAAAATATCTTAAAAAATTAACTTTCCCTTTATTTAATTACACTGTAGAAAAAATAACAACAGTTTCTAGAAATGTAATTTTCTGTGAAAAATCTGTAACTTTTCTCATAAAACATGAAAAATAATAAAAACTGCTAAATAAAATTAGTATATTAAGCCAAAAAATTTTAATGAAAAAATATAGTTAATTTTTAAAGTTAAAAGGTAAATGGGTAATTAAACAAGCTGATAGAAACAAAAACAATTTGACTAAACTTGCCTTCATTCTCCTTCAGTTGAGCCAATCGATTCAGCACCCCAAGCTTAATCTCTTTATTTTTAGACATGAAATTCCTAAAATAAAAAGTTGCAAATTAAGCTTAATTAAAGTAGCTATTATCCCCTTTAAAATATTCTTTCAATTCAATAGATATCAAAACATGGTACTTTTCCATTTTGCCGATGCAAATCTCTCCATGCAGACTTTATTGGTGACAACACACAGTATACATATAATTCTGTTTGTCCTTGGTTGTATCGTTTTTGGCGTATCATTTATCGCTTGCGTCGGCGAAATGGAAAAGTACCCAAAATATTTCCTCTTCTCCAAGAATATTCTGAATATTTATCTATAAGCTATTGATTTTCCCAAATATTCTTTGAAAGTAAAATCATGTTGTGGGTCTGTCTTGGCCAACTCTTGATGTCTAAGCTAATTCCCGTGATACTATTCTTTTTTTTGTTTAGCATCTACTATACCTTTGTGCATAAGATATGTAGTAGTCCTACTGTCTTTAAATAGAATCCATAATGATGTGAATGAAGTTTTCATTCTATTGTCAGAAAGTAAGAGATACTTTCAGCAAAAATTCTTTCATATGTTTTAGAGAAAACAAAAGTAAAAGCTATTGATTGTCTATATGAAGATATTTTTGTTTTAACTTTGCAGGGTTTTGTTTAATCTATCTTTAGTTTGAGCTTTGTGTCTCTTCTGTCTAATCTAAAAATAATTTTGTAAGAGAAACTGAATCTGTCCTCATCTATTAAGAAAGGTTTCCTGAAACAACCAAAATTATGCTAGTAAAAAGAGAGGGATTACTTAACCAAATGCATTTGTTTTTTTAGGCCTCTACAGTACCATAGCAAAAAGTTCATAAATGAAAGAGAAAAAAGGAAAATTTTACATCTCGTAATTTACATCCTTCTCTCAAGGATACATCACAAAATAAGAATAGAGACATCTACATTGATATCTTTATCTACAGCAAATATTAAGAAAACAATGTATAGAACATATATAAAGATGTGATTACTTCTTCCATTCTCACCCTTTTTCTGTGTCATTAGGTGCTACCTTACTCCATTCACATCCTAAAAAGATATAGAGGGAATCTGATAACCAGCACTTTTTATAATTTTAAGTGTCTGCATTTTTTCTGGTTAGCGATGTAGAATGAGCCTTAGATTCCAGGAATTTGTATAAATGTGTGAATATTGTTTTTATTTTTGAAAAACCTACATGAGGAATGCCATTTTTTTTCCCAATACAGTTTGAAAATAATTTAACATTTTTTCAAACGTTTGATCCAATAGTTCCTGAATTTTATCAAGTTGTGAATAACTTTTTAAGATGGCAGAATAGTTCTCAACATTGAGATCCTCGTCACACTTCCAGTAGCGTTAAGTGTTGCCTGCTTTTTAATTCCAATATTTATTTTTTCAAATGTATATCAGACATGATGGAGAATTATCTGGATGATTTCCCTGCAATTGATGTAACTCTTATTTGCTGTACATTCACCTGAATGAGATGTGCTGTAATTTACACATGTTGCAGGCTGTTGACATAATCAAGATTGATATAGGAAACTAAAACATTTAGAATGTTGTCTTGGTTTATGTATGAAAAGTTAAGAATTTTGTTATTTATAAACCAGAGTTTAATGCTTTCTAGTAATATTGTTCCCAGTATGGTAATCATCACAGGGGAAATTTCCAGACTTGTTCCAGAACAGACAAAATGATGGATTTTTTTCTATGTCTATATTATTTGAATCTTGCAATTCAGTGGGTAAATCTTCTAGCGACACCTCCCTGAAGTGGAGGAATCAGAAAGTGATGCCATCTTATATGATATTAGCCTGAATTGGAACATTTATTAAGTTTTCCAAAGATAATATCTGTCCAGCACATGCAAGGTGTGTGGTAAATAATTTTGTTTTACCTTTTCTAGTAAATGACAAAAATAGAATAGTCTCATGTCTTGGAATTTTGCTTTTAATTCAGTATGTAATAATAGGTGATTAGCTTTCAGAACATGAAAATGCTTTTGATTATGTTCCAGAAAAAAAAAAAATATTTACCTCAGATATTTGCTCCTGTTAGGTTGGAATACAGTTTAACCCAATCACCCATGACAACGGAATTTCTTCAAGCAATTTTTTTTGGCAAATATGCCTACTCTGTTTCCTCTGCTTTGTGATGGCTTTAGATGTGGCAACCCTTTTGATTTTACAATTTCAGTTACAACTTTAGAATCATTATTTAGCATCATTTTTTTGCTGGTATGTTGGTTATGTTATAGATATTTTTAGCCAATTAGAATAAAGGATTTTTTGTGCCTTCGTTTCGAAATTTTGCTTTTTGTAATTTTTTTGATGGCTCATTGTTTATGTTTTGGTTCACTTTTGCCAATTAGGGGCCAGGAATTTTTGTGTCTTCGTTTGAAAACAAAAGCTTTTACTAGAGAGAATATTCTTGATCAACAGTTTCTTGGATTGGTGTGTATTTCTGCATAATTCCTCCTGAATCTAAGTCCAATAAAGGTTGCTAGTATGAATATGAAAGAGGTAAGTGAATAGTCAAAAGATTTTAACGAATTTAGAAGTGAAAGGAATTCTTCCTGTTATTGAATTTTTGAAATGTGAGAGCATGAGAACTTTTCCACGGATAGATATGAATGGAGTTACAGGACGATAGGATAAAATTATCTGATTTTTTGTCACAGTATTAGAAGAGGTTTGTTGTTTTACCTTAGTTATTAGATGTGTGATTTTGTTCGAGAAACAAGATTGTGTTTTGAATAGTTTGTTGAGTGAAATAAAAACTGATCATGGATCGTTATATTTACATGAAATAGAGAGCTATTTGTTTTTATTTAAATAATAATAGCTACATTTGATGTTTTTTGAGTAATTAGATTTCGTATTTGGTAGGTGTATGAATGAGCTTGTCATAGGCTAAATGAATCATTTGTGGATCGGAATGTTTTGTCGAAAGAGAGAGATACCTGTTTTAATGTGAATGATGCAAGATCACATGATTATTTTAAAGAAAAGGAATGATGGACGGATATTAATGTCATTGTAGAATGAAAGGAGGACATTTTGTTTGTTTTCACCACAGAAATCGAGATATGATTTTATGTGTTTATGTTCATTCAGCAACGATATTTTGGTTTGGAAGATGCTTATGAATGAGTATTATTGAAAAGATAATCCGGTTGTGGATGAAATGTCCCCTACAGAGGGATAGTTGACTTCATCCAGGGTTTCATTTGATATCAGCGCATTATAATAAGAAACCCCCGAAAAAAAGTAAAAATTTTCTTATTTTCTTTCTTTTTCAGCATCGTGGACTTTAAGTTCCGGCACGATTTCAAAAATCGCACGCTAAGTGGTGTGGTTAAACTACCTCCATTTTCACCCTCATGTTATAAATTCTTCATGGCTCAATGATGTTTTAAAATACTTATTAATTCCGGTCTCCAATGGCGACGAGAAACATTTGTCCATATTTTAAACTACTTACAACGAGTGCCCCAACTTGATTCTATAATTAAGAAAAAAATAAATAAATAAAAGGTAATCTTACCAAAATGCTTCTTTGGTACAATGAAAAAAAAAAAAGATATTTCGGTCTCTGTTGGTAAGAACAGAACTCTAAATGAAGTAAACTCAAATTTTTTACAGAAACTTAACAAACTAGTTGCTAGAAATTTTCAAAACACATTTTCGAACTTTTCTGGCTTGCAACGTTAACCAACCATCAAATTTCAACTTGCACATTTGATTGTTTACAAATATTACTTTTTCTTCATTTCGTGTTGTCTATTTCCAGAATTGTTATTCAATTTGATGGGAATTTTCGAAAAAGAAAATAAAGTTATTTAGAATATACTTTTTAATAAATTGAAAATAATAATTTATGTAAATAATTATATTTCTCACATATAACCATTGACCTTTACATGAAAAGTCCATTATTTTATTTTTCATTTTTGTACTTTCAATACAATTAGATAATTCAGTTTCAAATAATAAAATTTATTTCCTGTGCTTCAAAAAGCATTCTATTTTATGATAAAATGAAATACTGAATCGCTTTTCAAAAATAAAAGGTTACCACCATTGACTGATGAAACGAACTGAACTGAACGGCGCAATAGTTTGGACATGAAATTGTAAATTCTCGTGTACCATTATTAAGAGTCAAAGATGGTGAGTTACAATCTTTATTAATCTATAAAATATTTATAACTTTCGTTGAATATTATTTAAGTGGTTGAAACTTGTTGCGTTATAATTTCAAATGCCTTGTATATTTTATCTTTCATTTGATATTTATATCATTTCTAAATATTTTTGTGTATGTTGTGTGGATAATAGATGCTCGGAAACTTGCTAAGAATTTTAATAGCAAGATATATAAGAATGATCCTATATTACATTTAATCATTTATAAATTTTATTGCGTGAAGTTTCTAAATGCGTATTAATTGAAAATGAATTAAGCATTTCTGTAATTCTTATGTATACCTTACAAGTTTTACAAGAATCATATTTACGGCATAATGAGTGTTAATTAATCCAGTATATGAATTTTATTTTATAAATTTGAATAAAGGCAAGTGAGATTAGGTATGTAAGAATTAATATTTCTTAAAAGTTTATTTATTAATAGTAATTGTAAATGCGGATGATGGGATATTTTCAGCACTTTCTCCCATGTTTGCATAATTTTCTTGTTATCGCCTGTATTGATCTCGAAGTCGCTACAATTATCTGTTTCTAGCATATTTTTTTCAATTTCATATTACGACCGTCATATTATAACTTAAGCAATGAAGTAAAATGAATTGAAGAACACTTATAAAAATGATCATTTCCTTAGCTTACGTCTTAACAGAAGTAATAAAATATATGATGTCCTTAGCAGCTATTTAATTATTAACTAAGTAATTTTAAAGAAGTTAATACTTTTGGTTTTATGGAGGAAATAAAACCTCTGATTAGTTTTCTTTATTGTGCAGCTAATGAGGAAGAAAACAAAAGTTAACTTTTTTTTGCAATTGTATCTCTACTGATGCCATAAATGGTATATTACAGGTAAAATCAAGGTTACCATTGATTCGATTTACATGAAGTTATCTCGCCTATAAATCCTTTTAAGGGTTGAGTGCTATTTTTGAAGAAAAAAAAAGTTGAGACTGGATTATTTCATAATTTGTTATAATGGTGTAAATGCAGTGTACCCTAACTACTTTGCAAGATTTCAATCTGAAGCAGTAGAGCTAAAAAATAAAAACTTTCGCTTACCAATTTTTCAATGGATCTTTAGTATAAAGCATTATATAATGAAATCCTGAATGATATGTCTTAAATCATTAATGTTTTCTGCATTAATTACTTCGCTTTCATCTGCCATTCAATCACCTTCCTATCCAAAGTCTCATTACACAATGAATTTAACTCCTAAAAGTAAACCTCTATTTCTTTTGACAACAAATAAAATGGAGTGCATCTAAGCATACTTGGTGACGGAAAAATTTCAATTGGTGATAAATTGCCATAAACCCTACCAAAAATCAAAGAATTGTAGTTTTCTCCGGTAATCCTGCTATGTGACCATTCCATTTCTCATCTTGGCCTGATAAATGGTGTGTGAAAACACATTTTATTATGCTTGGTTAACTTTTTAATAATTTTCATGCATACATGTATAAAATCGTATTTAGCAAAGTGTCATAATGACGCGCTTACTAACCATTTGATTGTGTTAGCCTCTTCATGCTGGATTGGATGCTGTGGCACTAGACCGATGTTTTTTTTAAAAAAACATGATCGATAGTGAAGTGTGGGTGAAACTGTAGTTTAGAGTAACTACTTGGTGAGATTTGAAAAATCGCCAAATTTGGCGATTTTTACGGCGGAGCCTGAACTCCGCGAAGCTGAAAAGTAGGAATTTTTCGACTTGCACCTCGAGCCTCTCCTAACGCTTCTACGGACATAATGAGCATTTTCTCCACTTTTCTTGCTACGCCATTCATATCCATCTATCACACGAACAGATTCACACAACCTCATATGAAAACCACATTTCGGACATACATAGGTGGACGAAATTAAACCTAATTTCATAACCCATACAAGGAAAGGATGTTTTCCTTCCTTCTCCAAAGCAGTAAGAAATTTTAAAGTACATTCACTCACTTCATTCGAATTCATTCTCGCAGCCATTGAAAGGAAGTGGTTTTGGGAAAATAAACGTGGAGCTGATAGGTAAAAAACGTAGATACACAAAACAAACCAAGCTGGAGAATTCGAAAAGGAGAACGGTATCGACACACAATAGCTTACACCGAAATAACGTACAAAGAAAATTCTAGAAACTGTGAGAAGTCGGCACTAAACAATGCAAAAGACCAAACGATTAACCCCTGATTGGTTAAGTTTTAAGAAAAACATCCGCAACAGCTGCTTGACTGTCAGATTGCGCAGGTGTAATGAATTTTGTAAAAAAGTTATCCAGACAGACGGGGGGGAAAAAGATGGAAGACTAATTCCGATTAATGTGGTAAATTCGAAAAGGTAGCCCTGGCGAAAGCATAAATAGTGAAAAAAAATAGGATCCGAGGATTGTATAACGAAAAAAAACATCAGGTGATCCGGCATCCGTATTCGTGTGGCGAATTCGAAAAGTATAAAAAGTGGAAAAAATAGGATCCGAGGATTGTATAACGAGAAAAAAAACATCAGGTGATCCGGCATCTGTATTCGTGTGGCAAATTCGAAAAGGTAGCTCCGGCGATTGCAACAAAAGTGAAAAAAAAATGGTAAATTCCTAATTTAGCGTACTTATTGGCGCGTTTTTAAAATCACGCCAAAGTGGCGCCAAATGCGGAATTCTCAAAGTCTTAAGTCGGAATCGAGATGACGTTTTTACCGTTGGACAAAAAAAACGTTAACTGTGAAATATAGAAAAACATGAGCTGAAGCGGTAGAAATGTTAAAGAAACGGCGAAATTTTATCCGATTGACAAAAAACGTATTAAATCAGCGTTTTGTGGCAAACATTAATATAAGAAATAGGGTAGATCTTAATTTTACTTAAAACAATAAAACTTAGATAAATAGATTTAAGATTGTATAAAATAAATAAGATTTTTTTTTTAATAAATATACTTATATATAACATAACTACGAAATGTTGAAAAAAGGTAAGAAAATACGGTTAAATTATGACCGAAAGACAAAAAAACACAGTAAATCAGCATTTGTGGAAGACATGAAAATAATTTTAAAAAACGTGAAAAAAGCACTAACCTTATGATGGAGGGATGTCTGTGATCAGGCGGGTAAATTATAACAATCGCGTGAAGGAAATCTCTAAACGTATCATCATTCACAATGCTTTCTTCGGCAGTAATTAAATTAGTAATAAATTAAAAAGTAAAATAATTAAGTAATATAACTAAATAAGAAATATAATATATAGATAATATAGAATTAGAATAAATCAAATATAAATAGTATAATATAATAAAAATAATAAAATAAAAATTAATTAGAATTAAATTAAATCAAATAAAAATAGTATAATATTAATAACAATTAAAATAAATCAAAGATAAATAGTACAATATTATATAATTGAGAATGAAAATTGAAATATATATAGTATAATATAAACAAGAATTAAAATATATATAATATAGCCTAGACTAAAAATTAAATAATATGTAAAATAAATAAGAATTAAAATATATATAATATAATATAAATAAGAATTAGAATAAATCAATCGTCAGAATAGAAACGAGATCCCCTTTCATAGTTGGGTTACCACAAAAATACAATTCTTTCGATTTTACGACTTTCTGGAACTTTTCTGGCTGGGTTACCAGATTGGCGATTTATCGCCAATTTGAATTTTTCTCAGTCGCTAAAAGTACGCTAATTTAAGATCCACCCAAAAAAATGATCAGAGAAAGGTATAAATATAAAAAAACTTCTTACTGAAAATCATGTATCATGCCTTATTCGTAAGGTTGCCACGGCTAAAGCCACCGCAGAAGGAGAGAAAGCATGGTAACCACAATTGGCTAATTATCGCCAAACAAGTGTAAACAACTTTTGTTGCCAACGGGTAGTTACTCTAAAGTACATTCCAACCGAAGTGTGCATTACAAAATCTTTTTCTGGGTAGAATACAGATTTCATCGTTGTGTGGTCGAAAGGTTGGAAAATCAGCACAAAAAGATTATCGGAGGAACTATTTCTGGTTTGAAAACAATGGGTTTCATGACTATTTACAGCTATTGTGGTTGGCAATCAAACATCCACTACAAAATCCATTGTAGTGGAAAATCAGTTTCATTGTTACTTTTCCAAAATGACTGATCATGACCTTTAAAGGACTGTGATTTGTTACCATTCTTTTTAACTAGGATTCCATATTTTTTATGTTCATTTCCTTTTTACATGTCTTTGTTTGATTGCAATGCTTGGGAAATTACCATTCCAATATCATCCTGTTTTCTGTTGAGTTCGGAAATCACGCTTGGTTATTTATATATGTTTAAAGTGTGTTTGTGCTATTTACACATTTTCTTCAAAGTGCAACTTTTTTATGTTTTATTTTATCGGACTAAACGTTATCTTTGTTTCCTGTTGAAATATCTTCGAGTTTCAAAATAGTATTTTGTGCTGTCTTGGCTCAATTTTAAAAATCGTGCCAAGCAGTATACTGAAGTAAGACTACCCATCGTTCATCATGCACACTAAAACAGATCTCTTATGATAAAACATTCTGAAACATAATTCTGCAGTATACCATTCATACACTTACCAAAAGAAAACTATTTACTCAAAGAACATTGAAAAATATTCACATATAAACTATTATCTCTATTTCCAACATATAATAATGAGCCACAAACCTGTCTTTCATTTCTCACTCTACAAACCTGTCAAAATACAATCTCATTACTTGAATGAAATCGAGCATTTATAAATAAATCGAGAAGATCGACGAATCTGAATATTCCAGAAAAAATTTGATAATTTTATCCACTTGTTCTGTAATGCCAGTCATCTGTGAAACCATTCCTTTAAATGAAATTGCATGCTCTGCATTTTAAAAATTTCCAACAAAGTTTTCTTATGGCTTCCAAATTTTAAGTTTTTAATTGAAAAGGTAAAAAATTTCGTCCTATTGGGTATAAAAATCCATAACATAACCAGCAAACCTGCTAAATGTGAAATAAAAAACTTAAACTAACAGAAGTTGGAAAATCACAATGGTTGCCTCATTAGTTAAAATATTGCCAAGAGTGTTCAGGTTAAATTGCATTCTAACAGTTAAAACATTGTGTACTCTAATGCAATATTGCTAATTTTGGTAAATGCAGAAATTGTGTAGCTCAAATTATTCAGCAATACATTTTAGGCATCCAAGCATTTGCTATTAGACCTATATTTAGTAATATATAAATTTATAAAGCTTATTTTTAATAGTATAGCTATTAGTTTTATACATGTACATTCACAAATTAACTGAACTGAGCATGTTTAAAAATTAGTGTTTATTCTTTAAATTGGCTGTGATTTTTCTAAATGTTATTATATTGTGAGTATTTAAGTTTAGACTATTTTTCAAGACATGCAACTATTACAGTATTTATATATTTTAGACGAAAGGTACATCAAGTTTTGGAAAAAGGCATAATAAGTCCCACACGCTCTGCAGACGGTGTGGCCGCAGTAGTTATCATATTCAGAAGTCACGATGTGCCCAGTGTGGCTATCCAAAGCAGAGACTAAGACACTGTAAGTTATTTGTTCATTGAAAAATACTTTTGCACTTTTTTTAAAAAGAATTATGGCAAAAGTTGTATGGAATTAAAATGTGTAAATATTTATGAATTGTTTTTGATGGGAGGTATATTATTTTGCTTAATTATGCCATTTCATCTGTTAATTTTATTTCTGTGTTTATAGTTCATATTACTTCAGTGAAGCAACATGCATGCATGTATGCAATGTGTACTGTGTTGATTAGATGTGTGTAATTCTTATTTTTGATATTCTTGGTTTTGTAACTTATTGAAACATTGCTTGTTGAGACTGGAAGAACTAAAAAAGACAAAGTGACATGAGGAATCTTTTTAAAAACTTCATAATTTCTAGACTTAACAAATTAAAAATGTAATTTTGTGTACAAAGAATTCACTTGTAATTGAAGATGTTGAAGGTTTGTAGTTAATTCGTAGGATATTTATCTAAAAAATTCTTAATTTTGATTTGGGATATTAAAAAAACTTATGTTACAACAAACTTTTGAGTTGTTATTTTGATGTTGATACTTAGTTTTTAAATTTGCCTTGGCTTTGTGATAACCTTTGAATTTAAAATTTTTAATTTTTCATAAATATAGTGATATTAGTTTTTATCACAATGTTTTTTTTTTTTATTTTTATTGTATTGTATTGTATGGAAACTCTGTAAAACTTCATTCTGAATTATCAAATTTGTTTTGTTGCTTTCAATAGAAAACTTGGAGCCACTTCAGTATTGCCTACCTGCCGAATTTGGCGCTAAGTGTGGTGTTTTGAAATAGGGTTACCATCAAAATTTCCAATGAAATTGTTTAAAAACAGCTGCCATCTTGGTATTCACCTAAAATCATGAATAATGGGGGGAAATGTGACTTATCCGTGATTTTAAGAGGAAGTAAAATAGACAAGATAATTTTATGGGATTCTTGAGGTTTCTCCTCTCAATCCCCTGAAATAATTAAAAAGTAACAGTGGCAAAAAGATAAACATTTTTAAGGGATTCATGAAGGGAGAACTCTCTTCCAAAATGGCAAAAAGTAAAACTGAAACCATTAACCTGTACAGTAATATTTATTACACAGTTTCCAGAGTGAGGTGCGAAAACAGTGTTTCGCATCTCACTCCATGGTATGCAATCAAAGTGTTTATGTAAAATCTGTTATAATAGTTGATTAGGTATACTTATATGACAAATTTATAGACATTTTTTAACTGTACCAGGACATGCGGTGAAAATTAAATACCAAATTTAAGATTTTTTTTTTGTGTGACATTAACTGTTTAAAAAATTATTCGTACAGCTTAGGAATTATGTTTGATAATTCAATAAAATGACTAAATAGCAAAGTATTTTATTGGTCAAAGTTTTTCTTTTCCTTTGAGTTGAATATGGACACGATTTTTCAGATATAATTGTGTTAAAGTATCATTTTTAAAAATATTTTATTTAGAAAACAATGTGCAAAATGCAGTGAACCTAATTTTTTTAACAATAGTACTATATATTTTCTTTGAAACAGTTATAGAACTTCGTAATTTGGAAATATAATTCTTTTTTCATATAATAAAGGTTATTTCTTAAAATTTGAGTATTGCTTAGAGTTCCATGTGCAATGGGATGTGTTGCCACAAACTCATTTATCACCAAGCTTGGCAAAAAATTTGAGTGGGCAATACTTAAGCTGAGCAGTAGATATTTTTTGTAATTTGTAAATGGTGTATGACTTAAACATTTTCTTCACAGATAATTGGAGTGTAAAAGGAAAAAGGAGGAAGACGACTGGAACTGGACGTCTTCGTCATCTTAAAGTAGTTTGGATTAAATTTAAGTATGTATTATAGAAAAAGTTTAAATTAGATTTTATTGAATTTGTTACTATTATCTATACAATTTCCATGGTTATTCTTTAGCCATAGTATTCAAATATAATAGGGTTAAAGTGCATTTGGGTACCCTTGGTAACGAGAAATTTAACTGGTTATAACTTGTCTAAAAAGGTTACTCTTAATTTTTCTATCAAACATAGCAGATGGTCAATGTAAATGGTAACTGTAGAATCTTTGGGGCTTTTTGGGTTAAATGCACATATGTGAAATTTCATTAGCTCAATCACAGGGTTATGCATGTATCATCTCAAGTGGTTTTTAAACTTGCAGATGAAATGAAAATTACTGGACTTTTTTTTTTGTGCCCTTTGTTGATTGATGCATTTGGAGAGTGAAAGGAGGGAATTTGTGTTTTGTCAAAAGAGATCTGTTTAATGTTATGAAATAAATTATGAGATTTTGGTTAGAAAAAGGAATATGAATGAATTTTTCTTTGAAATTAAGATCCAGTTGTATCGATGTGAAATGCACTACTTAATGCAAGGAGTAGTTTTGTTTTGTCAAGTGATCATTTTTAGCGACTATCACCTGCCTGGCAAAATGGAAAAGTACCATGTGATCATTGGAATAGTGAGATTTTGATTGGTGTGTGAATGAGTGAAATGAGAATTTTTATGTGTACCTTGTATTAAGGATTTAACAGAAAAATAGGTTGATAAAATTTTTTCACATTTCTTCTGTGTGGTGTGATGTTTAGATTACTGTATAAAAATTTGGCAATTTCTAAAATCTCACCCAGAGTGGGGGCTCATGTAGTTTTATTTAAAATTTGATTCATTAATTTGAAGGATTCCAGTTCTCGTTTAAACTTAGTTTATTTTGATGTCAACAGCATCTCACATGAATATATGAAGAGTAATATCTGCTTGGTACTATAGAATAAGAGATAATGTATATTTAATAGTAAAATGGATGTGATGTACTCAAAGTTGCTCTATACATCAGTACAATTAATTCAATTCTATGATGTTTCTTATTGAAGTGTTACTAATTTTTAATCAGTTTTGAACTCTAAAGTTGTCAAAATGTAATAGAAATGCGTGTAATGTAATAGTTTTGGTCGAATATAATATAAGAATTATTTTTGGGGAGAAACGAGATTAGGGAAATAGATTTCTTTAGCTTATGTAGCTCGTTTATTTAGGTAACACATCAATCAATAACTCCCGAGACTAACCCAGAGATGGCGCTCGTAGTAAACCAGTAACCAGTCTTTCTAGAGTACGAACCTTTGCTTGAAACGTGTCAAAATTTTAAGTCGATCGGACCAGAAACAGCTGAGTTATCGAGGTTGGAGTAAAGTCGTTTTGTAGTTTGTTTAAAAAATGGAAAAAACCGAGTTTACGTGTTCTGATAAAACATTGTTTTTTAATGGGTAAAAACACCGTGCAAGCGAAACAATGGATTGAAAAATGTTACCCGGACTCTTGTCCATCAAAAGCAACGATTTGTCGGTGGTTTGCCGAGTTTAAACGTGGTCGTACCGACACAAATGACGCGGAACGCTCGGGTAGACCTGTGGAAGCCGTTACACCGGAAAATGTGAGTGAAGTGACAAAAATTATAATGAAAGATAGTAAAGTGAAGCTCAGTGAGATTGCTGAGATGACACAGATATCATATGGAAGTGTATTTACTGAAAAAGGTTTTTTCCAAGTGGAACAAAACTTTCGATGGAACAAAAACAGCAACAAGTCGATGATTCAGAAAGCTGTTTATCGCTATTTACTCACAACAAAAAAGATTTCTTGCGAAGAAAAAAAAAAGATTTGGAAAAGCGTTGGAACGATTGTATCACCCTAAAAGGTGATTAACAAAAGGTGTTATGTTGATGAATAAAAAAAAAATTTGCAAAAAAAATGTTGTTTTCAATGTTAGTCTCGGGAGTTATTGGTTGATGTGTTACTTAAATGTTCAGGGAGAGACAGGAAAGCAATTAACCATTTTTATTAATCTTGGAGAAGCTATTCTATTAGGTTCCATCTAAAACTGAAACAATATTTACTGTTATTCCTTCAATATCTAAAATGTTTTTCATGCACAAGTTAAAATTTTCAGAATTGTAAGGCTTATGGTTATTTCGCAAAATTTTACAAACATAAAATAGTTGAATGAAAGAGTTAATAACTGTTTATCACACTGATAACACTCTAGTACCAGTACTGTGATTTATAGTCTTAAAAAGTTAATTGTTTTATTTATTACTAAGTTATTTGTTTGGATTTAAGCTTGCAATATAGATTTAATATATGAATGACATTTCACTGTGAATATTTCACTCACGTTTGCACATATTTGTAATTTTCTTGGATGTTGAGTATTCTGAAATATTGTTTTCTTTGTCTTTATATTTTTAAATTTCTTGTTTTGTGTTTTTGTAGGAATGGATTTAGACAGGGTGGCCATGCCAAACCTATAAAACGTGGAGCTGCAGCTGCCGGTTCTTCTGCTTCAAAATAAAATTAAATAAAAATAAAATTAAATTTGTATATTTGTATTTTTAAGAAAACCTGTTACACTTGTCATTTTATGTTACAAAAAACTTTAAACGCTTAAGTTACACTATGCTATTTTAAAGTACTTGCATAATTTAAAAAAATATATATTTTTTTTTGTATAGCTTTTTAGTTTTTTTATGATGTAATAGCCATGAATAAAACAAAGAATAACAGTAGACAACTTCAAATTACATGTTAGCTTCTTTTAAAATACTTGTTTTGGTGGCAATAACTAGAGAAGGAAAAAAATTGCTATGTTTTTTGGCCAATTTTCTTAAACTGAGCTGTGAGAAAGGAATTCTTGATTGAAATTTTTAAAATTCTTTATAAGAAAACCTTTTTACATTTAAAAAACGCATACTAAAATTATATACAAACAGAAGTTATTTTTAATTATCAATAAGCATTCTACCAAATAATTTAAATTCCCTTTTTAATTCGAATGCAGTATATTCAAGTGAAATTTATTTCCTTTTTTCAGGATGCCACTTTTTATTTTGGGGAGGGGGGAATCCAATACATTATTAAATTTTACATTTTTGTTACAAGAATTTTTGATTCTTTATTAACGTCGTACTTGAAAAAGCATCAAGAGTCATTGACGACTGACCTTGTAATTTTGAACTGCTGCTGTGCCTAGGATGATACCTGATCTGACAGCTTCCTCTTCAATCTCCTACACAACGACTAGGGGAGGACTTGGGACCTCGAACAGATTGAACGTGCATGACCACTGTACTACCACAGCCACTATTAAAAATTTATTAGACACTGTAACCTATCTTTTTCATTTTCTTATTGCAAAGTAAAGGAAAGAAAATATGGTTATAAGTTATTAGACAAAGTGTAAATTTACTGAAGAGGAGGTGATGCGATGAAAAGCACTGAACTATTTTCCCGATTATGTAATGTTTCCTATTGTTCCAAAAAATAATTCATTGCAGGCTATTTTTAGTTTGAATGAACATAGAAATATTAATATGATAAAATCCAAAATATGTCAAGTTTCAAAAATTAATACAGAAAAAAAGAACATAGATTTTTTTTGTTTAATTATCTTTTACCAATTTAGGATAAAGTAATTCATAATTTGAGTACATATCACTTAATTGCTACATTTACTATTAATTCCGAATAAAAAAGAGGGGGGAAGTTGAATTCGAATTATGAAAGAAAATATCTAGGGGTGTAGTAGACATTACGATACGATAAAACGTTTTCACCCCCGCGAAATAAAATATCTGAAAAGTTGTTCAAATAACTAAGTACTAGGGGAAAGTACAAGTTTCAGTTTCAAATGTTTTTAAACAAAAAAAAAACTAAAACTGATAGATGCAAATTGATATATCTTAAGAAAATACTCCTTTTAGTAAGTAATAACACCATTTGTTTACTGTAATGAAATAAATTCTCTTATTAAATGTATTAAAACAGAAAATTTCAAAAAAAAAAAATATTGCGATATTTCGCATGTATTTCATTGTTATCAATTTATACAATTACTAATTTAAATGCTCTACATTGTTCAGATTTTTTTTTAATATAAAACAAAATAGCTTTTAGATAAAACAAGCAGAATAATTTAAAAAAAAAAACAATAGTTGGTCCTTATTTTCAAGATGGAGCTTATTTGCCTTTTAATATTTCAACAGAAAATAACTTATAAATATTTGAATACTTTCTTAAATATTAAGATAACTAAAATAAGATGTGTCAAAATAATACGATATTAAAACAACTTTTTTAGAAATTAATATCCTGTTTAAATGGCTGTGATGTATAATAAAAAGGTTCTGTAAAATTTATTCTATTAATTAGTGAAATAATAGATCAATTTTTTCGCGCGTTGTTTATTTCCTTAATACACGATTGAATATACGAAAAAATGTCAAATTTTTGTGAATTAAAATTTTAAGGTTAGTGTGCTTGCATTTATATAAAGTAAAAAAAAAAAGCATTATGCTATGTGCATTGTGTACAACATTCATGAAGAGGTTCAGTGTAAATTGGGGACTATTGAGTAATTGATGTGTAAGATTAGTTCTCCAGATTACAGATATATTAAAATATATAGGATAATTTTAAATACTTTCAGATAATTGACCGCGGTAGCCTAGTGGTCAAGGTCGTGGACTAGCGGCAGGCGGTTTTCGTTCTGTCGCGGGTTCAATCCTTGGCCGCCGTGTAGCCGGGGCTGATGCACGTTAAATCTGTTCGGGGCCCAAAGTCCTCCCGTTGGCGTGGTGTGGATGTCAGGAGAGGGGGGTGCCAGCTCAGGTATCCTCGTCACTTAACCGTGGTTCAAAATTACGAGGTCCGTCGCCAATAGCCTCGTGTTGCTTCTAGTGCGACGTTAATAAAAAACTAATAGTCAAAAAATTACCATTGACACATTCTAGCGCTGCTGAAAATCAGGAAGTGGGTCCCATATAAACAGGAGCATAGTAGAAGATTAATAAACGTAACAATCATTCAGACTGTAGGAGAGCTTTAATAAGCGAAGAATGCCAGGCAGACGTGTAAGAAGACATTTCACTCAGTTAAGTGAGTTTGAGAGGGTCCTGATCATCGGCATGAAAACCGCAGGCTGGTTGATGCGTCGTGTTGCTCACCAGGTCAATCATTCGGCGTGTGCCATCAGAATATGCTATGAGGCAAAAGCATTCCAGACGCCTTATGAAAGCGAATCTACAATCCAAGCGCCCTTTACGTGTACTGTCTTTAACGCCGAAACATCATTGTCTCCATCTACCTTGGTGACAAGCCAAAGCGACGTGGAATGGTTCAGACTGGCAAAACTAGGTGTTTAGTGATGAATCCTGTTGCGTTTTGGATACAGATGATAACCACGTACGTGTGTGAAGGCACCCTTGTTAATGGTACAATTCCATCCATGCTGTTGCGTGACATACTACCAACACAGCAGGCTTAACAGTTGGGGAAGCTGGCTCAGACGATGATAAACGATCCACTCTAATTGAGGGTACGCAGAGCCTTGACGTATCAGCGTTATGTTGATAACGTTTTTTGACCCCTCATGAGATCTTTCCACGCTGAAATTTTTCAGCAAGACTTGTAGGTAGAATAGCTCAAGATTTTGAACGTCATGTTCAGACTCTTTCATGGACGACTCGCTACTCGAACTTGTTCTCCATAGAGCATTTGTGAGGCCAAATGTAACATAAGATGTCACCCTGTACTTGGTTTGGTGGTGGCTATTCAAGATTTATGGGCCCATCTGCCTCAGGACAATATCCATCGTCTAATTAACTCAATTGCGGACCGTGTTGCGGCATGTAGTACAACAGGTGGTGGTCCAACGCATTATTAAAGTCGCGCTGTATTTGCTTGATTGTACATACTACATTTGTTTAATTGTCTTGATTTTGGGATCAGGTGAATCTCTCATTTGTATTATTATGTGTAGTGAGAGCATTGTAAAGGACTAATGATAACACTAAGAGGAGGTGCACTGGCGCACTTTGCATAATTCACAGGGATAGACAGTGACCGTTTGAATCCTGCTGCTCGCCGGTATTGTTTTTCACTTTAAAAATTCCATATAAATTTTTCGCCACATTAAATTTTTCTCCTCTTGTCAAAATTCCAAACTCTATGACTTCACTCCCTCGAATCTAACTACTTATTAGCTACATTTGATCGCATTTTACTTGCGGAAGTCTGTAACAAAAATATTCTACACCCACTTAAAATAGATTTATTTAAAAAAATTTATTTTATGGTCTTTGGATCGAATAAAAATCTCTTTAAATTCTCTTCCATAGTGCTTTTCCTTATATACTTTTTCTCTCAGGAACCTTCACCTATTCAGAACGATCCATTCCCCTAAGAAGTTCTCCATATATGAAAGATATTGCTACCGGGGAATGACGTCTTCGATCCCAACAGCGTTGTGACCCTCCTCCCCCGTTGCTCTTTTCGCACGCTGATTAGGTTGCTTAGAACCTTCAGAGAAGAAGATCTCACCCCCAATAGCTCTATTCTATCCTTTCTCTTCTTCTCTTTTCACTATTTATTACTTAATTCTTTAAATTCATTCTAAAATTCAATAGTAATGATGATGAGGTTCTTCCTTTTTTTAGGAAAGGAGTTCCATAATATTCCAACCTCGAAGGTATAAACAGAAGAAATACCAAAACCACAGGACATAATATGCATGACATTACTTGTGGAAAACATTTAATAAGCTGTGTGGAAAGATTGTCTCTTCAATCAGGTGTTCGAATGTGCCTACAAGATGACATTTACAGAGAAACAACGAGGTGAATTGATAAAACTGTTTTATGTAAACAGGATAAATGCTGCAGAAGCAGGGCGAGTTTATTGACGAAAGACGAGGCTCCTTTTTTTGTAAAAACTGTAAGTGATTTGGTACAAAATATTGAAGGAACTGGATGCACATGCGGTATACCCTGATCCGACACGACTATCTGTTCCTTTTGATAGTGTTGTGGAAGTGCATAATATGATTACTGCAGGTTCATTACATACTGCAAGAGGTGTTGGTCATAATTTGATTGCACCGAAAACCACAGTCCTCAAGCTTCTGAGCTGTGTTTTGCGAATGTTTCCTTATCGATTCCAGCGCTTTCAGATGTTCCCAGCAGAGACGAACAATAGCATGTCAACGAATTTTCCCCTCATCAGACATAATGAAAATGGAAGGTGGTCACTGTACGTATTGTTGAAGGATGAGGCACATTTCTTCTTAAATTTCCAAGCCTGCGCTGACTGGGTTGACTAAATCCTCCCGATGTGGCAATAGTGCCTTTATATGAATCTAAAGTGATTGAGCTGTGCGACATCGCAAGCATATTTGTTCTAGGTCCATACTTCTTAGAAGAGGTCATTTCCGCAGAGAGGATGAAGAAGAGGTTAAGTAAGAAAACGTGTCTCTATCATAAGTGTTTAGTATACAACAATGTTGTAGGATTACGTTATTCTAGAATTGCAATAGTTAAACGTCGTTATAGACATTATATATACAAGACGGGACTCCCATGTTGCCACATGTGTTCGACAAGTGCTGCACGACACATGCGACACGTGTTCGATCCCAAATCACACTCCGATGGATTTTTAGTTCTGAGGTTATCAAAAATTTAATAATTTAGTGATAAAAAAGTTATGTTATGTTGGTGTTTAGAACAAAATCTCACAAATATCAGATGTTTGACCAAGATAGCATCTGAACAAAAAAGTTTGAGTGGGAAGTTTCTTTGGTTATCAATATCTAGAAAAGACGTTTTAGCTTTTCTGTTTGACACTGTGATAGTTTGTTATTCAGCGAATCTTTAGAAAAATTGTGGAAAAATAAATTTATTATAAGGTTTCTAGACTTAGTGTGTGAGATTTGGTTACAACCTTTTCCAATTCAGTAAATAATCTTACAATAATTTTTATCGAACACAAGCGCTGTAAACTTAAAAAATCAATTCACCGAGCCAGAGTTAGCCGAAGTCCTTTTGGATACCTAGGAAGATTACACTGCTAATTTGTTTCAGGTTAAACCTCCTTCAGTAATAATGTTAACCACACGAATAAGTTGCAGGATAGAACTACGTTTATGTCAAAAGAGAACACGGGAATGGGGAGATTATTGTTATCGTTAGTATGATCTAAAATAGGAGGATTCTTTCAAATATTTTTAAAATCTAGTTTAAGCATGCATTTATTACGTATTAGGCGATTGAGTTCATATTTTAATTCCGAATACATGCTGAAATTTTAGTGCAAAACCACTATTATAATGCCGTAATACGCTTAGTGGTGTTTTTTTTAAAATGTAAATGTGATTGCTGTAGCCTAGTGATCATGGTCGCTGACTCACAGCCTGAGTTGTTTTCTTCGAGTCCTGATGCCCCTGTAAAGACTTGTGATCGCTTACCAATCACGCTTGTCATCACGCTTATCAGAATGAGAATGAACCAGCAATTCTAGCTTAGCAGAGCCTGCTGAGGCGAATTGAAGTCTTTCTGCTACCACTATACAAGGTAGCTTTTGAAAATAAAGAATTAGAAGAATCATAAGGAAGTTATCGGTTCTCTCTCCCATTTCGAGCTTTCTTCAACATTTTATTATCCGGATAGGGCGTCAACTCATATTTTCCTTGATTTAAACTTGTTTTAAATGCTTTTAATACTGTTGATAAATTGTTATTTATGTTAGAATGTGTGGTTGCCGATCTTTTTGAGTGACATTTAAAAGAATCTTCAGATCCGGAGTCAATAGGACGACTCCCACACCACTTAAGATCCCCTGCATAACGGAAATGATGCACCTTAAATCTAGTCCAGGTCCTAAGTCCCTCCTCATCCCCATTGGCGTGGTGTGAAAGTCTAGAGAGGGAGATCCCATCTCAGGTGTCACTTGACCGATGTTCAGAATTACGAGATCCGTCACCAATAGCCCTTGTTTCACTTCTTAATGCGACGTTAATAAACAATAACAATCAAAATATAAATATGAATTACTTCTCAACTTGGTCAATATTACAGTTTTATAACTATGCTGTGTACATAGGAAATGTAATATATTTAAATCAAAGATAATGAATAGGTTGCGACTAATGTAGCTTTAAATTCATGTATCTAAATTTGATTTTCGTGACCCCAACATTTATCTATGTATTTAATTTTTATCAACATCATATGTATTTAATTTCTTTTACTGCTAACATTTTACATGCTCCTGAATACTCAAATTCCATTTCTTAATTGTTTGCTTGAATGCATTTGAAATTATTTTTTCGTAAATATTCGGTTAAATATACTTAAAAATATGCATTATTATTTTTTAAAATTAACTTCGATATTTTGAATCCACAAAAATTAGATTTGACCTTCAATTATTATCCTGTACTCAAAATAAATTTGAAATAGTAGTAGTGCTAATTGGATTATGAAAACAATGTTCATTATAACAACTGCTTATGTGAATTATAATCTTTTTAGATTTAAAAGTCCTTCTTTAATAGATTTGAACCAATCGTGAGTAAGGAAGTAATATTTGAAGAGAGTGGAAGTTTTGCTAAGGAATACTTCCACTCTCTTCAACATTTTATTCTCTCACATGAGGTTACAGTATATAGATGCAACTGCTATCGAAATCAAAATTAATAATTATCCACCACTGCGAATAATTTCTGCTTATATTCGCTGTACCCCATTAAATAGATGCCATTTTCCAGAGGAGGACTTCATTAAACTTCTCAATTCTGGTCAAAACGTAATCATTGCTGGAGACATGAATGCTCGTCATAAAGACTGGCATGATTCAAGATCAAACACTTTTGGCCAAAAACTCAAAAATGTTATAAGCAGAACTCCTGGTGCTAGGGTTGTTGCACCGTACACCCCTACGCACATAAACCCTAGGTCCCGGCCGGGGGCTAGGGATTCTATTATTGATCTTGCAATCCTCAAAAATATTCCCTTCAATTATGATATAAGAGTCATTAATGATCTGAGTTCAGATCATTTACCGGTCATTTTGACTCTTAATACAAACTCTGCATTTTTGAAATTACCAGAGCAACTCTCTACCAATTGGGAGAATTTTAAATTTATTTTAAATTCAAAACCCCTGCCCATTCCTGAAACCTCCAGCAATGAAGATATTGAAAAATCTATCGACAAAATTGGTGAAATTATTTCTGAGGCACTTGTGACGGCCTCAAAACCAAAATTTAAACCTCCTCCTCTGAGACTCCCTATTGAGATCAGAAATAAAATTCGTCACAAAAATTATGTACGGAGAGTCTGGCAAAGATGTAGGAATCCGGCTCTTAAATCTGAACTCCGTGCACTCAGTAATGAGATCAAACGAGATATTCAACACTTTTCCCAATCCAGATGGGAAAAACACATTGAAGGCCTCTCGCCTGACTCAAACACCCTTTGGAGGGAAACCTCCCGACTCAAAAAGCCTTTTCACACCATTCCGCCCCTGAAGGGTGCCCTTGGCAGTGTTGCTGTAGCTCCTATTGAAAAGGCGGAAGTTATAGCTGATAGCCTTCAAAAACAATTCGAACCAAATGAAGACGAGAATCCCAGATTCTCAGCTCACACTAAACTTGAAGTCCAAAGGTTTTTGGCCTCCCCCACATGCCTAGACCTGGAACCAGTCCAGGCTAGCGAAATTTTGGACTTTATTCATAAAACCAAAATTAAAAAGGCTCCGGGATTGGATTTAATTTCAAACCGCATCCTTAAAAACCTACCTCTTAAATTTATTTTCTTATTCACGCTGCTCTTTAATTTTCTTATGGAAAACTGCTACTTCCCTAAGGCTTGGAAGATCGCCGTGGTGGTCCCCATTCTCAAGTCTGATTCGGATGATTCTAAACCTCAAAATTATCGCCCCATATCGTTACTCAGCTCGCTGAGCAAAGCATACGAATTTGTTATTTTGAATCGCCTGGACCAGTTCTGCAATTCCAGGAATATTGTTATTCCAGAGCAGCATGGTTTTGTTCCAAAGTGCTCTACAGTAACACAGTTACTTAGAGTTACTGAGACGGTCCAGCACGGCTTTTCTAATAATAAGGCCACGGGTATGCTTTTTATAGATATTGCCAAAGCTTTTGATAAAATTTGGCACGATGGGCTTATTTCCAAGATGATGCGACTTGGAATTTCGGACCAACTTATCAAAATTATTCACTCGTTCCTTGACTCTCGTAGTTTTCGGGTTCGAGTTGAAAATGCAGTCTCCTCCCCCCGTCCAATCCTAAGTGGAGTCCCCCAGGGATCGATTTTAAGTCCAAGAATTTTTTCTTTGTACGTAAATGACATCCCGAAGGCTTCCAACATTCATTTGGCGATGTACGCCGATGACACTGCCATTATGTCCCAAGACATCTGCAATCGGAAAATTATTGAAAAATTGCAGAGGTACATATCTCGTTTACAGCTCTGGCTCATTAATTGGAAAATTAAAGTTAATGCATCCAAAAGCGTTTGCCTCCTCTTTACGAAAAAACGGTGCATTGGCAATTTGCCAGCAGTCACCATTTTCGATCAACCTGTCCCCTGGGTTACTGAATACAAGTACCTAGGGTTGATTTTAGACGCAAAATTAACATTTTCCCACCATATCCGAAAAACCTATCAAAAGGCTATCGGAATGAGCAGATTGCTCACACGCTTGATTTCTCGTAAGAGCAAGCTGGCGATCAGGCACAAAATTTTGCTCTACAAGTCGATCTTAAGACCAATCATGTTGTATGCGTCGCCAATTTGGGCGTCTGCGGCGACCACCCATCTGAAACGACTGCACGTCTTTCAAAATATCCACCTTAGGAAAATGTTAAATGCTCCCTGGTTTGTTCGAAACGAAGTCCTGCATAACGACCTTAAAATTGAACCAATTCTAGAGTTCATCAAAAAACAATCTTTTAATTTCTTTAATAGGATCCCTCAAATACCTAATGAATCGCTTCAACAGCTCCCTGCGTATGATGCAAGCATTGCATCTTCGCAGAAAAGACCCAGAGCAGCGCTCGAACACTCCTATGTTCACTTTCCAGTCCTAAAAAGACTGCGAGCGCATTGAAGCAATTCATTAGTGAAATCCTGCTTAATTTTCAAAATTCAGGACTTCACATCGATAAGTGGCAATGTCCCATGGTCAAAATGGACCTCGCGTAATACTGTCGATCACTTTCAAAATTTTTAATTTTTCGAAAACTTGAAAATTTAAACACTTTTCCAATTGTAAACAACTAAAATCATCACCTTTCTAAGGTAATGACTGTTTTCTCTACCAGGCGTCGCTATTGGAGCATAGTAAATTGCTCAATTCTTACTTTTCGACTCATTCTCCTCGCGTTTAAAATCTCCCTTAATTTTAAATAGCTAAATTTTCCTTTAAATTGGTTTCGGAACGGCATTTCTGTTTAATTCATTTTAATTCAATAGTTTAATTTTTCTTTTTATAACCTCTCAAAATCCCGCGGACAACAGCTTTCTCGAAGTCGCTTTCGTCTTCGAACTGATGTCGCACCCCTTAATCTACTCTCCGCCCATTGCTATATATGCTTCTTAGCTTACGGCTACAGCATCCAAAAGCAATGCGCGCTTTCGTAACTTTACTTTCCAACTTTGTTTCGGCAGTTCCTCACTCTGCCGAACGCCCAGGCGTTTGTTGCCTTGATCCTAATTATGATAGCTTTTTACAATTCTGATAAACTTTAACTAATTATGCTCTTTAATTATAAATTATGATGAGAGGGTAAGTTTTTAATTTTTAAAATAGGTACCTCGTAATTTTAGCCGTTACCGTTACCGTATTCTCTCACATTACGTAATATATGCATCGACGTCAGGGATAGATACACTCATTTCTTCCTCTGTTTGATTATGTCGATGATTATTAAAGTTTTATAATGTACAAGCTGTAGAATAATTCATAATTGAGCTGATCAAAATATGACAATTACTTACAAAATTGGATTCAATTACTTTAAGTTTTGCAATCAGTAAAAAGTATCAAGGTTTTTGCAATTAAAAAATCGTTTTCGAAGCTTTTGTTATATTCAACTAGTGAAAATAAAGCTTTGATTTTCACACCTTTTTTATATTGAGTAGAATTCTAACGTAACACTATTATTCTGTAAGCAGGATGGATATATCCGTTTTATCCTTGCAATTTCTTCACATAATAAAAATTCTAAAAAAAGTTCTATACAAAGTTTTGCAAAGATCAGATTTAGCCATCCAAGGAGCCATTTTTAAAAATAATTATTATTAAATTTCTCAATTAAATATAAGAATTAAAGTAACAGAGGAAATATCGAGAAATTGACATTAGTAAACTTTTCCGATATTAGAATTAAAGCAAACGATAAGTTATTAAATTGAATATTATATCAGCTACATGTAATTGAATTAAAGCAAACGATAAGTTATTAAATTGAATATTATATCAGCTACATGTAATTGAATTAAAGCAAACGATAAATTATTAAACTGAATATATTTAAGTTAAATGTAATTAAAATTGAAGTAAACGATAAAAAATTGAAAAGTTATCTAGAATGCCAAAAGTGATCCAACTAAAACCTTAGCCCCTAAGGTGACTGTTAATTGAAATATAAGATTTATAAATAGAATTTAAACTGCATGTTTCTTGAATATTGAAAATATTTGAAAAAAGGGTGATACTTTTTTTGTAAAATATCTTACCAATATTTTGTCTAACTATACGTAGTAAATTTTAATAGGTAAATGGGATTTTGAATTTTCATTTTCGCCTTTTTATATTATTGATTCACTTCAAGATTATGAATTTTAAAAAAGTTTTAATGAGAACATATTCAAACAATTAAAAAAATAACAAACGATCTGTTTTTGAAAATTGTAAGTTAAAGAAGTAAAAAAGTGACCACTTTTACTTTATACAGGATAAATGACGTATTATTACCAAATCTTTCATTCAGGATAAATTTCTTTGTCAGATTAATTGTGATTTCATAATCGTTTGTTCTTAAATATCAAATATTTATTTTCTGAAGATCATTCCCCGTGTGCAAAAAAAGTAATTGATTAAATAAAAATAAATATAACGAGGAAATCAAAAACTGTAAATAAAAGATAATTCCTCTTCAAAAATTTTACTCAAATGTTTATTATTCTGTATCGAGCTCTCTTTAATTATTTTTTCTAATGTTAAGATCTATTTAGATTTTTTATACAGAAAATTGCACATTTCGGATATTTTTTTAAGTTATTGTCAGGCTTACTTCAATCCATACAAAATTAGTGAATCAGGCAAGATTTTAAAACATTTATTTAATTTTACAATAACTCATCTTTTCGTTCGAAAATAATTTTTGTAACCCTTCACTTGAAATATAGTTCCATAGACTTTTTAGATATTTAGATTAATCAGACTAAACAATGAAAATAAATATACTCATAATTCACCTCATATGTGAGTGATGAAATAACAATAGAAATGATTATTTAAGATATATTCAGAAATAATAGTCCACATTGACAAATTTTTTTAAAAATTAATTTTAATACCATTGACTTGCATTAATTTAGGACACATTTTGTGATCTCGTTTTCAAATAATCTTCAAAACCTTTAAGTCACTAACATACTATTCTCTAAAATTCTAAACATTATATAACATTGCTTAGAATTATATTCATAAAAATTAAATTTAATGAATCTTTTTTGATGTTTGAACGATATTTTTAAAACATGATCCGATAATACATTATGCAAATAAAATTATACCAATCAAACGTTTTGTCTGTGCGCTCCAAAATATTTATTGCTTACAAAAACTTTCATTATGCAGTTTCACCTTATTCTTTTCTTATTTCTTATGTTTGTAATTTTTTTTTTTTTGTTGCTGTGACTCTAATGATGTATTAGTACTTTCTAGGTCTGCCATTTCTCTCACTATATCCGTTTACTTTGGGAAATGATTGCGATTTCATGTTATGTGATTCTGATTCACAAGGAAAGAGGAGTCAGGTCTGTTGATGGGTGATGGTTGTTGTACTTCATTAGCTTTTGCTGCAGTTCTTACGAAACGTACAGGCTGACTGCTACATGTTCCCGTTCCACTAGTCGCCGATGAACTTGGATAACGGACGTTCCTTTCTGGATGAAAGAGGACAATGTATATTTTAGGCAGAAATATACATACCAAGGTTACTGTGCCACTAACACTAACACTCATGGATAGTATAGTGGATCGAACCTAAAAACAGAAATTAATATTTGGAAAATAATGCGCAATGAAATAATGAGTGTCATATTTTTTGCATTATTTATAGAAACTTATTTATAAAAATGTGCTCATTTATAAACTTTACCATGGAACAATCATTTCATGAAGGGAAGAAAAGAAAGAATGCATTATTCTCTATTATTACGTTTAGTTTTTTTTTTTTTTTTTGAAATACATACCCTTCTCTCAATAAAACCATTAAACAAAGTAGTTCTTTAAGCTATTTATTAAAATTTTATCCATGATTTGATAGAACAACTAAAAATAATTAATGTAACTACTTTAGGCAATACAATATAAATATTAGGGTTATAATTAAAAGCTTTTTTGTAGGAATAGAGCTTGGTTGTGAATGCACGAACATAAACGTTTAAATAAACAGTTAAGATTTATTTTTAAAAAAGTATATCGTATTCTTAGAAATTATTCGAAAATAATGTGAAATATATTAGCAATTGGACTTACCTTATAATCCTGCATTGCACTACAATAAATTGGTATAAAAGCCAACCAAATTATACAAGAGGAATACATGGTAAAACTTATCCATTTTGTTTCATTAAAGTTCTCTGGAATATTTCTCGTTTTGTAAGCATATATGGTGCAAAGTAACAATAAAATCATGTTATAGAATAGCCCTAAAAGGACAGAAATTCCATCTAATCCGCAATACGAAACCCATTTCTTCGGGTTTTCTAAAAGTGCGTTCAGAATTACAGGAGGTTTGACGATTAGCCATAATACTGTTAACGTAACTTGAATGAGAACTAGACAAACGCAGATCATTACTTGAGACTCTGGACTGATGTAGGACGGTCGTTTTGTGATTTTCATGCTCACTTCAAATATCCTGGATAGTCTGTTGGTCTTGGTGAAGATTGCCGAATAGCAGACTGAAAGGCCTAATCCCATTCCGATGCGAAGAATTCCGCAGCTGATCTGTAAAAAATGTAAACAAACTATATGAAGACATAATTAGTGAAAATATGAAAGAATAACTAGGAAAACAAAATCGAAGCACTTTTTTTGCATTGCCGAATGATAAAATATATAAATTTTTGAAGTTCGAGAATAACATATTTTAATTCATCGTATTTTATTTTAATAATGACTAAAAGAAGTATTTTATTTACCTGATTAGGTTTTAACAGCACAACAAAAGGAAAGCAGTAACAAAATACTATTCCAACTAGTATGACGTAACACAGTTCACGTCCTGATGCCATTATGATGGGTGTCTTATGATTCATGAAGAATATAATGAATACGACTGAAGTACTAATAAGACCTAAAATTGAAAACGTTAAAGGTACTAAGGCCCAAGGATTTCCTAGTTTCTGTCCAATGAACTCAACTTCCATATCGACACAAGATTTCCAATCTCGACTGGGCACTTTTCCTGAAATTGAAAAATAAAATGAAGAAAAGGGAAAAGAAGTGAGATTCAAGTATAGAATTGTTTGAAAGAATGGAATTATTTATTTTCAATTTTTTTTCATTAATTTAATCTTGCACAGCTCTTAAGTGTTTCCTTTGCCAAATGAACTGATATATGTTTAATAGGCTTAATGAAAAAAATAAACTTAATATCATATTTGCGGATTTATCGAAAATTTATACTATTATTTTTAACTACATTAACTAGATCCTTTGAGGACTCCCTTTTTAAAAAATTATTATTTTTTAAAAGACATATATAAATTCGCAAGCTTTTTTCTGTTGAAAATAAAATTTGCGTTTCAAATTTAATTTTTTTTTCGAAGAATATGTTACAGATAGATTCTCATCAAGAATATATAGTTCCATTACAATTTTAATAAAATATCGTTATTTTAATTTTTAATGAAACTAAATAACTCATCACATTTTTTTTAAAAATATTAAATGTTTTTATGCATTTAAATATTTTTTTAAAAAAAAAAATGGAGTAGAGAAGCTCAGTTACTTCATACTTTCTTAAACTTCAGCTATAAAGCTTTTACTATAGTACCTGTATACAATAGTTAAAACAAATTTTTGCTTTTTATTATGTTTGGTGCTCCAACTTTTTGATATCATTTTATTCATTCAGAAGATTAAATATAATTTTAGCATTGTAAATGAAATTTATTGTATGATATGGAATGAAGTAATGCTTAAAATGTGTACTTAGATTTCTTAGAGAAGCTCACATATGAGTCTTAAATGCATTCCTAGTTTTTCTCAGATGTTTGTTATTACATTGATATTTAGACATTTCAGATATTGTTCTATAATGTTAAAATCATTTCTAAACAATTCGTGATTTCTTCGCAGAAACTTTGTCTCTTCGATATCTGCAATTGCTAATTAGAAGAAATTTTTCCTTCAGTGACTTGAGAATAGCTCCAGAACCATATAGCATAATTTATAATGATCATATTCATAAATATTTATGTTCATCAAGAATTCCTTCCATCTAGTTAATAGATTACAAGGGCTGAACTGCTTTAACGAAGATTTTAAAAATTAAAAAAAAAATTTAATCAAGTTTAAGAATAATTAGTTTTATAAAGTGCCATTTTAATAATCAAATTTCTGACCTCGATAAAATGTTAAGAACTGGCTGTGCTGGATCGGCTATGAATTTCATCGCTTTTATCTAAAAATTCATAGACTGTTCGCCTTTTTTCTCAAATTTGCGCGACCTGTTTAATGTAATCTAGGTAAGATATTCGCATTCCCAAATATTTGTTACTTGTCATTTATAAAATATTAAAGTTTCTATTTTCATTAATTCTCGTAATTTGTCTCTATATCTTTTGAATCCAAATTTTTGCATTTTTCGTCAAGGCAAAGTAGTTTATCATTTTCAGTGAATAAAAATTTTAGATGCTGGTTATTTATTTTTAAAAAAAAAAAAAAAAAAAAAAATCGTTTTATATATGTTTAGCCAAAATCCTTTTTGTTGTAGAAAAAGGTGTCCACTTTGAGCCACTCTCGAATGTTTACTTTTATGATTTTTATTGCTAATTTTCTTTAGATACATTTCGCAGAGTCTTAGCGATACTTTCTTTTTGTGTGAAAGATTAAAAACTACATTTCAATCTTGTGAAATATGCCTTAAAAATTTCCTGACAATGTATTATGAATAATGTCGACTATTTTCCACTCACTTTATTTCACAACTTTTTTTTTGATTTTATTTTGGATTCATTCTTTTATTTATATTAGTGCCATTGCAGAAAGAAAAGGGACATGTACCCCCCCCCCATTCAAAAGAACCACCCTGTTTTGTACCATTGTACCATACAGACACAGCAAAATTTATGCATCGAGTGGGTTAGCTTATAACATTAGAAACTTTAATTTACAACGATTTTATAAAAAAAAAAATCCCTCTCTGGATAACAGTTGAAACTAGATAATTTCATTCGTGTATTGATTCCTACTGTTAAGTTTCCTTTTAATACTGATGTTTGAGCAACAGCAGGATTAAAAGGACAACATCACTCGATTAATTTTTCAAATATAAGCAAAAACATAATTTCACGGACAAGCATAATTTCGATTTACTTCAAATTTCTATCGTATCGAATTTTTTACTTATTTATTTCTTCTAAAATTATGACCCGTATGGTGACCGGGAATGACAGAATAGTCCCACTGTAGCTCATGCATGCCGTAAGAGGCGACTAAAATGGGTACTCAGCGTCTAGTGGTATAGTCGGGCCCTAGGGATTATATCAGGGGACTTCAGGGACTTGCCTCCTTTCGGTAAGCACGGGTATCATAACCCCGAGGCACCCTAGTGATCTTTTTCTTTCTTATGGGGTTTACTGTCTTTAGTAAACACGGGTGATGCGCCCCCGGGTTACCCTAGCGATCCTTCTTTGTTTTCGACCCTTCTTGTCAACCAGTTTTTGTGTTTTCTTCAATTTCTTTACGTCTAGAGCATAGTTAAATCTTATTTGATGCTCTTGCACCAATTAACTTTACTCACTCACTCACTCACTCACTCACTCACTCACTCACTCACTCACTCACTCACTCACTCACTCACTCACTCCTTCTAAAATTTTATTATTACTCATAGTTTTTCTCCTTTCATTAGATTTACTTATCTATATCAACTAATTTAAAATTTAAAAAAAAATTCTATTTGTTCTTAATATTTCAGAATTTCTGGAAACTTGGCAACCATTTCTAAGTAGAAGAAGAAATGCATATAACAACATCTTTCACGAGATCACTAAGGATTTTTTTTGCTATAAAGTATTTATCACAATTCATTTGGTTACTAGCTCTTTTGCAGAATGGAAGAAGGTAAATCTGTAATACAAATTAAACACACTCGCATGCTCGGTATTTGAAGGACTGGAACGCTCTCTCTCTCTCTTTATTCAAAGGCAGTCATGTTATGAAGTGATTAAGACTTATGATCGTCTTTACTTTCGACTCAAACTCAGTCTTAATGTGTTGTGGTGTTCAAGTTTGGATAGAAAAATTAAAGAATTAAGTTGTCTCATTATGTGACAATGCAACAAAATTACGAGGGGCGTCGCCACTTGCTCTTCGTGTATCTGTGGTACGAAATTCATCAAAAGGAACCAATACATTACCATCTGGGCATGGAATGCAAGGTTTTTGCCTTTCTGGAAGATAGTAGATATCATCACAAGGTCGACACGTCCAGCAACACCGTCTGTTTGACTCAGTGTTGCGGATGCGCTCTTCTCCGAGGGCGCACTCTTTACTGCAGCTGGACACCGGTCTTCCTAATTCGTCGACCTCATACGAATTCCATGTGGGATCTTCTAGTAACCTTAATCTGAAGAAAAATTGAAATAATTATACCTAAATGTTGTTTTATTTAGAGATTTGTTTGCTTATTTCGAGTTGTTTTTAGTTATAGGGATAATTCATAAATAAAATGAAAATTGTTGCAAACCTGCTATGACGCTTCTCTGCAAATTACTCATAAAAAGGAAGGAAAGGAATTAGCCTTTAATTCAGCCAAGGAAAGCTTAAGCAATGAACCTTTACCTTGGTTACGAATTTGGTGATTACTTTGATATCTTGATGAGAAATGGCGACTAAAAGATTTCTAGAAAACACTAGAATCTTGGTGATATCTTGATAAGGACGAAAGTTATGAGATTTTTCTGAATTTTCCATGGAAGGACACACCTGGCTAGAACAGCTACGAATACAGAGAGGTGTAAATTGATCGGCGAAATCCACTCGAAGCGGACGGTATTGGCTGAGCAGATCTGCCGAGGAATCTTTCGGTAGCGTAAAAGATCTAATCACCGCAACTGTCAGCTATGGAAATACTGAGTATTACTTGTGAGATTTACCAACTAAATGCTTTTGAAAGTGCTGCGGATGCTAATACATGTGCTGATTTGTACGTGTCGCAACATACAAAGCAGTATCTATACAAGTGCTGTGTTTCCTAATAGCGCTGTTAATCTTTTCAAGTGTTTGCTACCTGTGTTTGAAATTTCCGGAATATTTGTAAATGAAGCGTCATTTGCGATTATTCTTCGTGTTGCACTGATTTCACTCGTTTGTACCCACACGAGAACGAGGAATTTATGTAACAACATGCTATTTAATATAGGAGTGCAGTTATACTTAAGGATGTATTAAAGATGGTACAAAAAAGAAAATTCACTAATGTTCGTAAATTTTTGTAACAAACTTAGATAGGAATGTCTTTTCTTTGCATATTTTTTTAATAGAAAAAGAAATCTAATTACATATGGTAATAACACCAGCCACAACAACAAATATATTCACAATGTACAAAAGAATCGCTTAAAATTTTTTTCATTAATTATAAAATATCTTTTGATTTCGTAGTGTCTTATGATAATGGCGTTAAAATAAAAGGAAATTTTTCAGTGATATTGTATTCATCATCTCTACAGCTATAATAAAACCCTTCAATTAAGATGTAGCTTCCAAACTCTAGTTCTATCGTCATAGTATAAAATTAAAGTTAGTAGTTCTACTCTCTAAACATTTATAGATAGCTAAGCTATTCTTATTTCACGAATTCCTCTAACTTCGCTTGATAAGAACAATTTATTCTAAAAAAATATCTTTTTTACTAGGCAAATTATATTTGCCACGCTTTCCATACATTACTTCATAAGCTTACCTTTAGCAAATCATTTTTTATTGACTTATTTTGCTATGAGGTTTACAATCATATAACTAGTTATATAGCTAACTATATTAGAGTCATATAACTGGAATCCGTTTGAGCTGTCACTATTTTATGTATATATATATATATATATATTATTACATCGAAAATAACTAATATATGGGTGTTGAGTAAATGTGTTCTAGGATGCCTATTGCACATATAGTAAGGAAATAAATACAAATATTAGCCACCAAAAGTTTTTTTTCGTTTTTGTATAAAAACAAAATATCGTCTTTGACCAGTTTTCAAAATAGAGTAAGAAATGTACGTAACTTGTTTTATTTAATTTGATTTCTACCAACCGATTCCTAATAGTTTCAATTAGAATTATAGTCTCCCCATTAAAATATTCAGTGGCGTACCCAGGAGGGCGGAGGAACATATGCATCCTCAAGATTTTTTCTTGAAATTGAAATATTCGAGGAAATGTTTTTTACTACATTATTATATAGATGTCTGAAATTTTAAAATAAGAATTGTTTTCTCTTCATGCTTAAATTTTTTTTTCCATCACGAAGAGAAAGAAGCTTTTCAACTAAGCCAATTCCTTAGAAGAGAATCGAAAAATCTTTGCTGTCTCTAAGCGGTGCTTCGGGATTAGTGTTTATAGACGATGAGCGGGGCGGGCCCCCCGGGATTCATTAAGAAAATGAACTCCCAAAAATACAAAATTTATTTTTGTGGTATCTTAATTATTTTTCTAAGTGATCACCATTTTTGTAATTTTTATTGCATGATAAAATTATATCAATACTTGAACAGTTTTAAATAGGAGTATATAGTATCATTTAATTTTCATCAAGTGGTAATTTTAAACTACAAATTTGCTTTTTTTTTATAGTAATGACGATATGCGCTTCTGGGTACGACACTGGAAATATTAATATTTAAAGTATTAGTATTAAAAATATATTATTAAAATATTAGTATTAGAAAAAGATTATTGAAATATTAGTATTAAAATAGATTATTAAAATATTAGTATTAAAATATATTATTAAAATTTTAATATTAAAAATAGATTATTAAAATATTAATATTAAAAATAGATTAATACGTAAATATTTATTTCACTTTCATTTAATGACAGAAATAACTATATTTAGCTTAAAATGCATTCATTAATCTATCATTTGCTTTAATTGTTATACCTGAAAAAATTATTGTCCATTTCAATATTTTGTCTTTTGCTTTTATTTAAATATTTAATTCAATAATTTAATAATTATTTCTTAAAAAGTTAAGTACTTTTGGTGGTTAAATCTATTCTTTGCAAAATTTTGCATAAAGCAATTTTTTCCTCTCCTACTTTTATTATTTTATGAAATTTTCATTGTTAATAAACGAGTTAAATTAAAAAAAATTCAAAGCATGTTGCATTTGTAATATTATTAATATACGATATTTTGTTGGGCTGCATCGCAGCTCTTGGTCTAGAGTAGTTCGATCTAGGGGATTATTTTGATATTCAAGTTTATTGTTATTCATTTAACTTTGATTCACACAAAATTAATAATGTTTTAATATAATTTAAGCTTTTATTAAATTGAAAGATGTTACTATAATTTGGTACTATTTGTTATCTAATTCCCCCCCTCCTCATAAATACAATATGAATTACATCAATGGAAATTCATTTTCTTCAGTTTATTAAAGCACACTAATTTTATTACCTTTTATCTGGATTCCATTCTCCTATAAATCTATAGGCATAATTATCAGAAGATCTTGAAACTTTCCTGAATTGAAAAATAGTATAGTTGACAGGCACACTTCTAGATTTATCAAAACTTATCATCATATTGTGACCTTGGGAACCTAGAAAAATTCAAGAAAATATTTACGACATATCTTTTAGCAAAATTTTATTACTATAGATTTAGTCACAATTAATGTGTTACAAATACGCAAAGATTGAGTTTTTTTTCTCACAAGATTAGATTATTTAATCAAAAGTGCTATGAATTTGTGGGGATCTATTTGAAATAATACTTTTGTAATACTTTTTTAAGGCATGATTTCAAACTCATATTAAATTATCCTGGGTAATTAAAATGTTCAGTTTTTAACACATAACATTACAATTAATTTTAAAGCTGAGAATAATGTTTAGGTTTCATAACATAGATATAAACATTCTAAATTAAAATAAGTTTTATGTACGGAGAAAAAAAGTTATTTCCAAATAAAATTTTATGAGGAATATCTTATGTAATTTAATTCTCTTGCTGAAAAGATTTTTAATTGTATTCAATATATGACTCATATAACATTTTAATTAGTTTAAGATGCATTTTTATATAAAAATAAAGTGTTTATCTAGAAATTGTTTGAATCTCAGAAGAAATTTTATCACATTTTCATTCTAAGAGCAGCCTGTAAGAAAATCACAAAAGTTAAAAGATTGATAATAATTGATGAATATATGAGAATCATCATATGTTTGTTTACTATTTTAATTGAAAAATTATGAGAATATCATTAAATTCTGCTAAGGCCATCAATGATAGAAGTTTCTTCGTCTTAAAAAATTGTTACATTTATGCATGTGCTAAAAACCGCAAAATTTAATCATGTTTTTGTAATACTTTCATCTGATTTCCATGTAATAATTATTATAAACGTAAAACCGAAATTTATCTTACATCAATTCCAACTGCAATAAGTGGTAAGTTGGAATTATATAATTTATTTGATATTTATTTAAAATACGATGAGAAAAAAAAAAAAATGAAAAGCTTATTTTATATAATTCAAGAAAACGTTTAATGTATTCCGAAACACAATGCTTTAAATAACTGCCTTATAGTTAAGCAGAAGAAATCTAAATATTTAGAAATTAATCAGACTAAAATAGGTGAATAATTAATATATGTACACTGAAATTTTTGAGATCAATTTGAAAAAAAAATCAGCATAAATTATTTATTCAAAAGAAAATAGCAGCATTTAAGGAATACTGGTAAAACTAAGCATAGAATAGATAAAATTAATTAATTAAAAATCATGAAAGGAATGAACAAATTTAAAATACATTGAACCATGAATATTAAATTTTCGTTATTTTTCTGCAATGAAATTTTTTTCTTTAAATGTTTGTGCAAATTAACTTTGATCCATTTATATCAGAAGGATATCTTTTCAAGTTTTTTTAAAACTATTTTCTTCTATGAATACAAATTGAAATAGTAATTTATAAAAATGCAATTCTAAAAATTTGAGAAACTCTATATTCAGTTTATATACTTAAGCCAAACAATTTTAAGAACTTATTACCGTTGATGTTCTTGATTTGATTTCGGAAAAACTGTAAGTGATGTTTTGTTTTTCGTATTAAATGAAATATATTTTGATTAATGGAAGCAAAATTGTGTATTCATATTTACTTTAAGTAAATACCCATTAGCAAACGATTGTTAAGATCAGTCAATATGTAAAGATAGAAACCACTTGCATTCATTTTTGTTTTTCTAATGCATTAGAAGAAATGCATAAAAATATATACTTTTTAAAGAAGTGTTTTCGATGATATCGACGAAAGCATTTCTGTATTTCATTTCCGTCTTCTGAAATTCCTTACAAAAATTTGAGTATTCTGTGCAAAGTGTCTTGATCGCAGTAGCTAACAGTAGTACAGAATCAATAACCATCGGCACGAGTCCTTCTTGCCGATAATACTCGCTTATATCTTCTTTACCTAAACAAAATTGTATTAAAACTTCAGTATCTTACTTTATGTAATGCAGTTTATTTTTACAATTTCAATAAAATTTATGGTCATAATAATGAAACAATAAGGTATAACGTTTTAGCTCATAGGAGAAAAGGCTCTGATTTTTTATGGGAAATTAATTAGATCAGGAAATCCTGAATGGTTTAATTATCCGAAATACATTAGAAATCTTAAAATTCAAATAGGTTTTGTTCAATTTGTCTAGGATGTCAGACGTAATTTTGAGCTGCTAGATGATATTTAGGAGGTTGCAAAGCTATCTAATCCACTTGATATGTACAATTTGAAATAAATTCGTGTCTTTCAATAAATGTTTTAAGTGGAACAACTCTTTAAATATTATGAGGTATTATGTTTTAGATACAATTGACGCAAAATACACAAAATCTGATTGGCTGCAGGTATACACGGATGACTCTTTTCATGATAATCTTACTACTGCAGGTTCAGGAGTCTTTTCCAACTAATGCTTCTGCTGAGAAATATCGAATAGCTTTTGATGGAAAAGGAGAGGCTATCCGAATTGCTCTGAAATATGTATTGTGTTTTGAAGATAAATTAGACTGGTCTTATGCTCTGATTCCCAAACCACTTTTCAGGCAATTAGTTTAACTAAGTCCTCCCGTTGGCGTGGTGTGAATGTTAGGAGAGGGGGGCGCCAGCTCAGGTGTCGTCCTCGTCACTTGACCGTGGTTCAAAATTACGAGGTCCATCGCCAATAGCCCTCTTGTTGTTTCTAGTGCGACGTTAATAAAAACTAAAACTAGTTCAACTAGCCCGCCATTAACACAGTAAACGTCCCAGTGTCAGCAATATTTCCAGGAGTTGCTTTTAAGAATGAAATGTGGAATGCTTCAGTGGATACCTAGTCACTGCAGTATTTTTGGGAAATGAGCAAGCCAACGGTTTCACAAAAAGAGGCTCGAGATTATTTCATACGAGATTTTCGGCACTTTCATTCCATTCTGTAAGGCTACATATCAATCAAATAATGGTTATAAATTACTAATGCCAGATGGGATAAAATTAAGACATTGGATAGCTGAAGATCTCTTGACAATTTCCATTTGTCCACGGCGGCAAGCTGTCGCTCAATTCTATCTACTGAAGGGTCATGATTGAAAAAAAAAGTCTTTTTAGAACCTTTTATCAATTACATACAAAAATATATGTTGTCGGTACTAGTTTGGTACGCAACCTCTTTTATAACTAAATAGCTGGCGATCCTGGAATTAACTAAGGATACACAAGTAATGAACTTTAATTATGTAATTAAAGAAAAATTCCAAAATTTATTTCTTTAGTTACTGCTGGACATCTGATACTGTAGAATCTGAATGCCCTCATTTGTTGCGCAGATTTAGTCTTTCGTAATCCAAATCAAACATATTTCACAGAAATGTAATTCACCATTTATCAGATATGGGGAAAAAAAAAAGAAATTATTAAGAAAGCATTATTGAAATTTCTCATGCTTTATGATTACTTGTTAAAGCTTCCGTCTACCACCGTTTTAAATTCGTGAACACAATATTAATTCTTTGGGATTTCTACTTACCTTCTCAAATCTAGGTTATTTCATTTATTTTAATGTAATAAAGTACACCCAAAAATTTAAAAAAAAAAAAAAAAAAAAAAAAAACTATGGCATTGGATATTTGCTCCGATCTTTAAATATTTCTTTAAAGATCGGAGAGTTCACAAATGAATAATTTAAATATATTAAATTTCTTAAAAATATCTTAGAATAAACTAAAATCGCACAAAAATCTTCCTTATTTTTTTGGATGCATTTTATTACATTCAATTAAATACAACAGTCTCGATTTGAGGGGAGGGGAACAAAAATTTCATATGGTTAACTTTTTGTTAGTGAATTCAAAATGGATGGTAGATAGCATTTTTAAATAAAATTATTATTACCTGTGCACAGTTTTCTTTTCTTTGCTGATCGGGAATTCTTGAAAACGCAATTAAATTGGTTTTCCCAGAATTCTTTAAACCATGGGTTTCTAGAGTTACTGCTGGGCCTCAAGGACTTAAAGTAATCATCAAAATCTACTGAAGATTATAAAAATCATTCATGGATCATTATTTGAATAATACTTTGAGCAAGAATGTATAATAAAATACTTTATAAGCGTTTAAATTAAATCGTAGTTTTCAAAAGAGTTTTTTTTTTTTTTTTTTGCCAAATTATAAAATATTCAAAGCTCTGAAACAAAGATATTGTAAAAGAGTATTTTTTTCACTTGTTTTTTTATCCACTAATGTTGCATTGTAGTTTTTAATTCTCAAATGTGTTGAAATTTTTAAATGATTTATAAGTGCATCAGTTTTAAAAATATCAATGTATAGACCAAAGTTGGCCAGCTACATTGCTTTGGAAGCTACGTTTGAAAAATAATATTTCAAAGAACCGTTTATGCAGTGTTGGCAATGGAAATTGAAAACCTTCTCCGGATAACTTTTTATTTTCTTTCAAAATGACACATTTTTGTGAACTTCTCTCCAAGACAGTTTTTCCAGGACAATACGATGGGTCAATTACTGAGTTTCGGAAACAGGTTAAGGAACAGAAATATCTTTCTGTCAAAGAGTGTGTACTGAGACTAATCTCAGATTCATGTATTTTATTTCTGGTATTGTTGTGAATGTCTTTATTCAACACATACATTTATTAAAATCAAGTATCAGTCTGTTTTAACTGATCTTCATTTAACTCAATTTGTGCGAACTGCGCTATCAAGACATCAACCAAATTTCGGCAACTAACTGCTAAGATGGAAAGTATTCGTAAAGCATCTACAAGTGCATCTAACTTTTAAAGAAATTCGTCTCAAAATTGTTAGATAGAATCAGTACATCATTTTTTGTTTGGTGATTTTGAATAACAATGTAACTTGGGCTATTCGCAATTTTCTCTTCACTAACCTAGGTGACTTTTGGTTATTTGAATTGGATAACACAACAAAAATGAAACGTGATTAGGTAAATTATATTAAGATAAGAAGTTTAGCGAATTGAATTAGAGATAGTGGTATAAAAGTGAAATAGAATTGAAAGAAAGAAAAGATGGTAGATAGATGATAAAGATATGTTGATAGAAATTTGTTAATTGACTGAAACATCGTAATTAATCATAAATGTTGGAAATAACTGAGCGATAATCTAGAAGAGCTTGAATCGGAATGAGTGATTTAGTTAGCTAAGACTTTAATATTAGAATATAAACTAAGATCAACTGAGTTAAGAAGGATTCGGGATAGAGAGACCTCATATATTCTACGTTGATAGTTAAGAAACAGTTTTGTCCTGCCTTTATGTTTATTAAATTGGAGTTTTGAATTTATTGACTATTTACTTAGAATTTAAGATCGCTGTGAAGTTAAATAATGGAGGGTTTACGACAAAAAAATGATTAAGTTTCTTAACAAACAACAAGAAATGAAATAAAATATTTACTTTTGGACACATTGATCAGCTTACGATTATTATTAAATTTGTAAAAAGAAATGAAGTAAATTTATTACCTTTGGACTTAAAATAGTTTTAATTTACGATTCATTTCACACATGTAGTCTACTTGCATGAGTCGCGATATGGCCACCCCTGGTGCAGACGAAACTTTTGGTTTAGGATTAAGATTCGAACACGATTTCAAAGAATTATTATATTTTAAACAAAAGAGACAAAAACTAATTAATTGGAGCATTTAAGGAATAATTTTAAGTAAAAATACATATTACTTATGCACACACATAATTGTCTTCTTACCCATCGGAATTAATATTAAGTTTGTAGTATTGTAACTTCATATATATATATATATATATATATATATATAACACATGGATCAATAAGTCCCGAGACTGTGCGGTCGTTTTTTTTTGCGATTTCCTCCTTCAAACGCACCAGCAAGTCAATATAATAATCACTGTTGATCGATTTACCTTTTTCGAGGTAGTCAATGAAAATCACGCCATGCGTATCCCAAAAAACTGACGCCATGACTTTGCCAGCTGACTGCTGCGTTTTCGGACGGCTTTCGCCAGCTGTGCGCCACTGCCGCTTCGACTCTGGAGTGTAGTGATGTATCCATGTTTCGTCCATGGTCACGTAACGACGCAAGAAATCTTTTTTGTTGCGAGTAAATAGCGATAAACAGCTTTCTGAATCATCGACTCGTTGCTGTTTTTGTTCCATCGAAAGCAATCGCGGCACCCACTTGGAAAAAACCTTTTTCTTGCTCAATTTTTCATGAAGGATAGTAAATACACTTCCATATGATATCTGTGTCATCTCAGCAATCTCACGGAGCTTCACTTTACGATCTTTCATTATAATTTTTGTCACTTCACTCACATTTTCCGGTGTAACGGCTTCCACAGGTCTACCCGAGCGTTCCGCATCATTTGTGTCGGTACGACCACGTTTAAACTCGGCAAACCACCGACAAATCGTTGCTTTTGATGGACAAGAGTCCGGGTAACATTTTTCAATCCATTGTTTCGCTTGCACGGTGTTTTTACCCATTAAAAAACAATGTTTTATCAGAACACGAAACTCGGTTTTTTCCATTTTTTAAACAAACTACAAAACGACTTTACTCCAACCTCGATAACTCAGCTTTTTCTGGTCCGATCGACTTAAAATTTTGACACGTTTCAAGCAAAGGTTCGTACCTTAGAAAGATCTGGTTACTGGTTTACTACGAGCGCCATCTCTGGGTTAGTCTCGGAACTTATTGATCCATGTGTTATATATATATATATATATATATATATATATCCAAAAATTTAAAATATGTTTGGAAACAAATATTCCTTTTAAAATTAAAGAACCTAAAAATAAATACATGTCTGTGTTTAAGAATAATTTTAGAACAACATTTTAAAATAATGATAGGAACAGGAAAGAGGTTTGATCAAAAGGAAAAAAGTACTTCCTAAGCAAGTTATTTTCGAATTTAGAAGCACTTTCTCTTTTCGAATTCTAGTAATTTATATATATATATATATATATATATATATATATA
>BMAW01107082.1:0-25858 GCA_019974015.1 Nephila pilipes
CGATTCCAATGGCCCTCAAATTTCTTTTCTTGTCTCACATCTAGACAAGAGACGAGGATCAAACTTACTCCCAATATAGGATACTAGCTGATACCAGCCCGCTTCGCTGGGAAGACGATAATATATTTTGGAACCTAAACGTAAAATATCAAGATTTTTTTCAATTTTTAAATGATAATGAAAATCTAAATTTAAAATTTTAGGAAACTGATTGTCTGTAATAATGGTTATCCAGAACTTTTTAGTGGTATTCTGCTTATATATATATAGATTGTCTTGCGTGTGCTCTACTCAGTAAAAAGTCGCCTTTTTAGTATTTTTCAAAATCCTGCTAAGTTTTGGAGCTAAATTACACTTTCACCAACCGTGGGGTTCCACACTGATTTATTTCTATCGCTAAATATGTACGTTTCCTATTTTCGATATGCACGGAATTTCACATAAAGAGCCCCTTCGCCAAAATCTTGCCAATCCTCCATCAGCGCTTCAATATAAAATTATTTGGTATTTTTCCACTCCGCAAATCTCACCAAGTAAACTTAATTGGTGATAATACACAGTATACTTTAAAAAATATATATTCCGTTTGGCGTCGGTCATGTCATTTTTGGCAATAAAATCGCCAAAAATAACATAACTGATGGGTAAGAGTAGATTAACGGATGAAAATTACATTTTGGATAAGACTTCTGTAAAATCCGTTCTTAGTGAGCGTCTACATCGCAAAATGAGTAACTATACTAAATTTCAAGTCAATCGGTTGAATAGTCTTAGAGATTTCGTGATGAGTCAGTCAGTGGTATTTCGCTTATATTTATTTATAGATTTGTATGCTATACCCACGAATTTGTTCTTCGAATGAAGATGATAATTCATTTTTATAATGCTTACGTATGTTTCGGAATGGTTTACCCTGAGTGTGTGTGCATCATAATCATAAATTAAATATATTGACACTATAAATATATGAGTACTATTGCTTGCGTTGGTTTTCCCCTCGTTTTGTGAAGTAATGCTCACTATAATCCACGAAGTACATCTTATTCGGTACTTTCATGACTCGGCCAAGTGTCAGATCCCTAGATGTCCGGCTAAGACTGTTACACCTCTTTATTATATGAAATTTATTAAAGTAAAATCTGTCAAAATAAATAAATATGTATGCACTCTAGATCCTTCTCACCATCTAAGAACCTATTCATCAAAAATAGTAATTAATCTCACTGCGCAGAAACACTAGCATTCAAAGTTCATTTCCTTCACCTGTAGCTCATTATTCTCCTTAAATATATATATCAAGGATACAAAGAATCAATCAACGACTCACCGTGTTAGAATAAATGGATCCACAGAGAGACGTTTGCGATGTGTTAGTGGACATATTTTGACAGCAATTTAACGCTTCATTTATTCCAGATGAGATTGGAAATGAAACCTTTTTGACCTATACGTAAGATATGATTTTTTCTACACCTTTAGACATCAATAGCTAAATATGATATTTGCATCGTAATATCTGTTGTAAAGGAAAAGTGTTTGGTGACTTAATCATCCGGAAATAAGACTTTTCCTTTTATTTACTTTTTTGCGCTCAGGGGGGGAAATCAATCAAGGTACCAGAAAAACTCCTCTCTTCGGATTTCGGAGAATAACCGAGAAATATTTTTAGCAGAAAATAATCGCCTCATTAGACACTGAATGAATTTTTGTAAGAATTTATGAGTGACTGGAAACTTAAGCGATTTACGTTAAATATATTTGTTGCAAGCTTTTAATTTAAACTTTTACGAGGTAAATATATTTTACTTTCTTTTCAAGACTATCTAAATTGTAGAAAATTTAAAAGAATTGCCATAAACTTATGTAAAAAAAATTCGAAAAGCATAAAAATTAGCGATATAATTTCATTCAGATAACACGCCATAAAAAAAACCTTGATTTTCTTTCATTTCCGTATAACCAGGAATGATTGGCTGTTTTTAATGGCACTGAATCCTTAAGGGATTGATTTATTGATTATTCATTAACGTGATACTTAGAAACTACACGAGAGCTGTTGGTGATGGATCTCATAACTTTGAACTACGAATCCTTATGGTACATAATGTGCTAAATGTAAAGTTTCAAATAAATTAAGCATGTAAAAGAAACCTTTGTTCAAAAACTAGCGTTACAAGACAAATAAAAAAAATCAGTATACAAAAACTCTAACATAGTCACTTATAAAATGGAATGTATAGAAGAAAACCATTAACTACTATGCAAAAACTTCATAATTTGCTTATAGGAATTCTCACAAACCATATCTATTAATCTTAAAATGCGTAATTTAAAATATTTAAAATAAACAGAATTTAAATAAGAAACTCAAATGAGAGACATACTTCTCACAATTAGGAGGACAGATCAAACCACAAAGACGAAATTATTATTCAAAACTTTTAAATTTAACTAAACAAAGCAATTCAGAAAAAAATAATAAAGAAATCGTTTGATGTGATGAAAATGATGTGTGTACTCTTCTAAGAAAATTTATTTTAATAAATTTAAGAAAAATATTGCGCGTTCGATGAGTTTTTATTTTAAACTTCTATTTTTAAAACTATACCTAATCGCTTTCGTTATAAACTTGGACTGTTTTCCTAAAAATCAAGTTAGCATTGATAACACTCGAGCATACCAAACGAAGGTATCCAATTTTTCAGAGCATTATTTTTTAAATGTTTTATATTTTAATAATTCGAACATTCTAAAAATGTCATTTAAATAATTTGTATCAGATTTTCTCTTTTGTACCGTGTCATTCTAGGAAAAACTGCATTTATAAATGCCAGAAATTATGTTACTATTATCTGCGATTACTGGTATGAATTGTGTGTGTGTGCATGTGCGTGCGTGTATGTGTATATGCGTGTTCTATAATCAAATCGGATTAATAGCTTTAGAGTCATACACAACAATCTCTGTTTTTTCCCCTTCATTAAAATTACAGATATGCAGAGAAACCATAAATTTGCCTTCGAACTCAAATTCACTTATTCAAATAATAAATTAAATTTGTCCGGACTTTGTGGCGGGGAATTTCATCAGAACATTTACATTGTCATTATTTCTAAATGAAGCCACACAGACTTGTTCTTTATTTACTGTACCTATTTTATACGACTCCGTGCGGAGAAAAAATATTGATACAGCTATTTAGTTAAAGAAGCGAATAAAAGCGGGATAAAAACTTTTGTTCGTAAGATAAAAGAGTAGTGAAACCAGATAACGGAGCTCACCATGGATTGAAAGATAACGTTTTCCGTTCCGTTTTTTTCTTTTTAGTTCCGCTCCAAAGAATTCTGATTGGTATATTCAAAATAACTGGATAGAATCCAATTTTTTCCTGCCCAATGAATTCTCTGCGTCAACATATATCTTCAAATCTTTATGAATGGGTTTCGAACTCCGTGAATTCCAACAAATAGCCCTCCCACTGTGTATTTTTTTCCTCCTAATATCCTGTATCAATAATTTATAATAAGTGAACAAGCAATGATATCAGTTAGTCTTTATGAAAGCTTTTTTTACATGCAAGCTGCTTGCGTGCGCGGCATTTTTTTTTTTTTTTCCCCTATTTGTTGTTATCCTCGTTATTTTTGCAGCGAAAATACCCCACGACAAATGGTCGCATCGATGTGAATTGCTTTCACGATAATATGTACTTTCCCGGGATTTTTTTAAAAATAGTTCCAAAAATAAAGAAGACTAATTTAAATTTCCTTAGAGAAAATATTATCGTCTTGATTTTGTTTTTTAATTGGATAAAAGAAAGTTAAAGTTTCTGGAGCGAAATGTGAGTACAATCTTGCGATAACTGTCAGAATATTAATTTTTTAAAAGACGTAAGAGGCGAAGAAAATTGGTACTCAGTATCTGGGGGGTATAGCTGGACACCCTGTTCCGGAAGATTATATCAGGGGACCTCAAAAGCTTGCTTTCTTTTGGTAGGTACAAGCGTCATGATCCCGAGACACCCTAGTGGTCTTTTTCCATGGGTTTTACCGTTTTTGGTAAACACGGGTAACGCACCTCCAGGATACCACAGCAAGCTTTCTCTATTTTCGACTCTCCTTCTTGTCAAACAATTTTTATCTTTTTTTATAAAGTCTTTCAAACGTCTATATCACAGTCTTTTGGCGCAGCATGGCCATATTAGGCTATTGCACCATTAAAATACTATCACTCACTCGTTTGTCTTTTCACACACAATGTGTCGACTAGATCACAGCTTTACTTTGTTTCGCGCAGCACAGCCGCATCAGTTCTTGAGCCATTAAAACATCCCCAACCTCGCTTATCTTTTTTAACACTATTTTCCATATTTGAGAAGGCATAATGTTAAACCTTTTGCTTGAGGGTTTTGTTTTTGAATTTTTATGATCTTTTTAAGGAAGTTTGTTTCACTTATATGCAAAATAGTTCATGCTTCAGGAGATGGTAACAAAACATTACCATAGAAAACAAAATCGTCGCAAAAACCTGTCTTATATTTTTTCATCTCATAAAAATGGTTTTAGTAATGCGATATATATGATTTATATAAAAAAATCCTTTTAATTAAATTAGAATAAGCAATACTAATAAAAACTATAAAGATAACTCTCTATACGTTGGTGATTCAAAAATTATCTTTTTTTTTTTCAATGGCAAGTGGCCTGGGTAAGACACGTTGGAATTACTATTGTGAGCTGGCAACTGTTGCACAGCGTCAAAATAAATTTGAAACTTATTCATTGTTAGTTTCAATTATTCCGTGTTGAATTATTTTCGTCATTTTGTGTCAAGTTAATAGCGTATATAAGACCTGGATCACCAGAAACAAAGCAATAATTAAAACATTGCGCTCTTTCCGGGGAATCTACTCCAAAGAAAGCGAAGATAAAATTATGATCGGCGGGTAAAATTATGAAAAACATGCATTTCTTGAAACGTCTGCATTGCATTATCATTTCCATAGGCATCTTAAAGTCTAATTTAAACAGGCAATAAGTTAACAAAATCCATTGGAAAGAAGTCAGAAAAAGGTAACACAGTTTACTTAACTCCTTTTTCTTCCCACTCAGTTCCTTTTAGTTTGTGTGTCCTATCCTAATTCAATTCATTACGCTTCTTATCTTCATCTAATTTACCTAATCACATTTCATTTGGTTGGCAAGAAGTTGTTATTTTATGAAATTCGAATTACAAAAGGTCCCTTAAGTTATTGAAGAGAAAACCGCGAACAGCCCAACGTCACATTATTATAGTTTTGCCTGTAAAGTTATCGTCCATTAAGTTATAATTTTTTAGAATACAAAAAGCATCCTATTCTTGCCTTCTTAGAAAAGGACTGCACAATATTTCAGTGAGTTACTTCTCATTTTCATTTTTCCCATTCCCAATACCTCCTTTCGCATCCCCAACATGGGTACTTTTCGAACCACCATCGTATTATAATATTAAATTTATATTAATTGTGTAATACAATTAATAAGTATATTTAAGTGCAATTGCATATTATAACTTTTTTTTTTTTTTCATTTTTACAATTAATTACTTTAGCTGAAAGATTTTATCTTTTTAATTAAAGTAATTGAGTCTGGGATAACTGCATAAAGTATGCATTATTTTGAAATAATCTATGTGAATTGTAGAAAATCTTACTATATCAAAATACTATTCCGTTCCATAGACTAGAATTTTCTTAGAATTCTCTATAGGTTAAATTAGATTTTCGGTGTTTATAGTAAATAGTAAATGCATACCAATTTTAATTGAATAAATCTGAAAATTTTAAATTGATTTAAATGAAAACAATCCACTGTATGTGTATAATTTAAATAATAAATGTCTTTTAAAACAATGGAGAACTTCTCATATACTTGAAAAGAAAATCGTTTTTTTAAAAAAAAAATTCAAAGATTTGTTGTGATTGCACTAAGATTTCTTAAGCATTAATGACACTACTTCACTTTGTTTATTTATGCTTCACCAGCAAAATTTGTTCTGAGAGTTTTTAGCCGATTTATTTACTGTACTAAGTGGTCACTACTTATATCAGAAAGTTCCGGAACAACTGCTATAACAATAACAAATAAGATAAGGAAAACAAAAGCATTTTGGATAATTGTCTGTAACTGGAGTAGAAATACGACTTCTTTCAATTTATTTTACAGACGAAATCAAAGAAAAAAATAATGGTTTCCTTATATGAAATAAACTTAATCCTACGTTCATATTTTCTAATCACATTTGATTGAAATTGGGAATAAATGGTTAGCCTTACTTTTTATGTAATGCGTATAAAAGATTAACCTTATTATAATAATCTAATCTACATATGTTGTTCGTTGATATAATGAGATGGAATTCTTACATTTCTTTTATTGATCTAAATATTTGTATATATAGGTTTCCATAAATACTCAATTTCTTTTTTCCAAGTAAATTTGGAAATGTGTACTTTTTACATGCAGAAAAAAAAAGTTCTTTTAGTCGTTTCATTACAAATGATGTAATTTAAAAAGCAATTAATCTTTTGCTTGTTAAATTCATACACACATGAATATTACATTTTCGTTAAATTTATGCAAAATTTTTAACAGTATTTTTTATTTGAGCTTGAGGGGATTCATTAATTTATGTTGACACTTTTTTTAAAAAAAATATCTTACTCATGGTAAGAAATGATTTTCATTAAATTCAACTGTTTTTTTTTCCTTCAAAAACATTTACTGCATTTACTGCTTGCATGTCCGTTTGTAAATAATACGTAACTATTGATGGAATTACATATTGGGAAAAAATGACGAAAAATATATAAAGAAAGATTACAGTTGAGTAAATTTTTTCTTTCTAAATATTCGAGATTTTGTTCTGATAAACTCATTTAACTTTCAGTTAACAAATGCAAGCACATTTTTTGGATGCGAAAAAGACTATTTCAGAAAAATCAATAATCTTTATCGCGCCCGGTCAGAAGATAAGATGTTACTGATAAAAATATTAATAGAAAAAAGTTAAATATACATATTTATGAACAATTGACATAAATAAAATATGTAGTAAAATGAATATATTGATCATATAAAACTGCCATTTGAAAAACAAAATGCTTACTTTAGAGCAACTATCATCACAAATGTAAAATATTTGATACCTTCTTTATAATTAATCAGCATTGCATCCGTTTTGTATTGATCGTGCTGGTGTGAATGGAAAAAATTTATTAAAATGGCCTATAATTGAATAACTCATTTTTCCCTTGGTATGTTAAGAAACAATAAAACGAAAGCAAAATCTTAATATCAACTAGACACTTTAATAAGAATTTATAGATGATATTAAATATCAGGGTTAAGGATGTTTGATAAAGCATTGCTTTTCCCCATCATTTACGAATAATTCTTTAATCCATCTCATTTGAAAATGGATCAGTTTTTGGCTTGTCAATGGCAGCACTAATACGCCTTAATCTAGCTAACTATATCATGGTTTAATTAAAATTTGTTTAATAAACTCATATTAATAATTAGACTGTTAAACCTGATAGAAGTAGAGAAATTCGATCTACCATTTATTGTTTAGTATTTAGCGTAATGTTCAGTATTAATCGCTTGTATTTTGACGAATTTCAAATTATTTAAGGAGATATGATACCATAAAAATGACCTTAATATTTCAAAAAAATAACCTTATTTTAATAGTATTACTTTCCTAAATATATATTTGAAGTTTTATATTTCTAGCTTTAAAATTTAACGAGTTATTTAAATTTTCTTAATAGTGTACCAAATCATCTCTTTAACCTTCTTTTTTTCCGGTTATTTTGAATATGTTCGATAACTCTGCGCATACAATAATGATTTACATAAACAGTTAATTTTTTAAAAAATCAACAAAACTGGATACAACTTGTTTTTAATGTTTTTCAAAGTGACTGATAGAAAAAAGTTGTATAGCTAAAAAATAACAATAGTACAACCAAACTCATACATAGAGTTGCGTGAAACACTATTAAGAAACTGATAATCAGAACCAAATCAGATAATGTTGTTCATTATTAAAGGGTTTATTTAAATTGCAAGATCCATAGAATGCAACAGTTTTCTGCAAAGGGAATTAATGTAAAGAAAAGTTTTGCGAAGTAATTCTGAATTTTTGTTTCAATTTGCTTATTTTTATTCTGTAGATGATATATGTATATTTTTTCTTATCCCACACAAACGAGATTTTAAATTTCCACTTCTCCATAAGAAATTCAGCATTTCAATTTTGTTTTTAATTATCTAAGGCCAAATCGTAAGGACTCGTAAATAGAATTTTAAGTTCTGAATTATCTTATGCATATCGATTGGGGGGATATTGCTATGCTTTATAGGAGCTGAGATAATGAGATTTTCCTTAGTTTTAATCATATAATATAATCCTTAAAATTTCTTGCATAAATTTCCTCCACTGGATTCATTTTAAAGTTTCTTGAAATTAAATCATCATACCTTGACAAAATGCATCCAGAAAGCTTATCTTGTTCTACTTTATAATTTAAAAAAGAAAAAAATTCATTAATTTTAAAATTCCGAATTTCTGAGACATGCAAATATATCGAAAAAGGAAAAATAAAAGATTAATTTTCGTATTGCACCCAACATATACTGAAGTGAAACAGAAACATTTTTATGACAAACACATTTCCTCTCTTTTTTTAAAAAAAAAATTAAATATTTAGTACTAAAGTATGTCGAGCAAGAAGAACGCAATTAACATTCCGAAAAGGGGGGGAGGCAAGAACAGCTTTATTTTGCTATATATAAATCTACGTTTTATTTCTTCTCTTCTTCAAGGTACTGCATTTTTTGGCTTCGAGTAAAAAAAGTGCAGCTCTGAATTGAGTTTAAAATGATCCCAGCTTTCAGAAATGATGTGCATCCAGAAGCAAAGCACTTGAGGAAATGGAAGAACAACTCCTTTGGATAAGCGCCAAGATATCTGAGCTGTAAGCGCGCCTTTATGCACTCAACGAATTAACTGAACTCCCAGAATGGACTAAAGTATTACATTATTAAGCAACAAATAAATTTTGTTTTCCTAAATGCCGCCAAACAAAGCCATTATTCAACTCCGTGCATCAAAATGTTTCCTTAACCAATAGATATTTCAACAAAATAGTTCGCATAAATAAGCAAGTGTGTAACAAAGTTATTGTCTTCTTAATAGACATGTATAGCTATCTTCAAAACGTATGTAACCATAAATCACATTTTCGAGATAAATTTAGTTGAAAACTGAGATTTTTCTCACACATATAACTTTTACAAAGGAATGAAAAATCTTATGGTTAGAAGGAGAACAATATTTGGAAACGATCTAAAAATAAAAATGGGTCACAGTGAATTAATAATCGGCACTCTCCTCTTTTTAGCCACTCAGTTATTTTCAGCCGGTATGAAGGAAAAATTAAGATAATATTAAGAGTAGCTTAAAGGAACATATGTTCCTTTAATTAAACCATGTAGTACAATATGTACAGTTTTTAACTTAAAAATAAAAATATATAGATTTGTGAAAAGGAAATAAGATTTTTTGGCTTATTTGAGTACAAAATTTTGCTATTTGTATTCTTCCCTTTAGGGCGTTTTTCCTCTATCAAAACAAACATAGAAGAAGTAAAAACTGTAAAACTGTTGTTACTTAAAAAATGTGATGGTTCAATAAAAGTCAGTAACAATAGAACTAACAGATGAAAGCTTATAAATTTACACAAATAAGGAGAAACATTCGAATTTTTTTGTTTTATATTATTCACGAAATAATGAGTTTCAGTTCGCAAATGATATAAATAAATCAGTACATAATTGGTCTTTTCAAATATTTCAGTTTAATTTTAGAGATATTACACGGTTATAGCCTTAATTATAAAATTACTATTCCAAATTTAGGAATTTTAAAGAAGAAAAATTTAAAGTCTTTGAATTTTTCTTAAACTTGTAAATTCATCGTAGAAACGGAAGGTAAATTAAAATAGATAGAAACAGTTTTTCAATCACAAAATTATATAAGTTTGCTGAAAGTTATGTATCACAACGTTTTAACATCCTAATATTGATACACATTTAAAAACTGAAATATGAATTATTTGATTCACTGGCTTAAAACATGTATTTATCTCTCTCCATCCCTTTCTTTCTGCTGAGAAACTTCAATTTAAATCCACATATTATTTTAAATTTTCTCAAAAATATATAATATTAATCAACTTATTTAAATATTTAAATGGAAACAATATAGTACCAATTAAGGAATAAAAGCTAGCCTTATAGCATCTAAAATATTTGTTAACTTTAGTAACTTTTTACAATAAAACCGATCCTCATTGAATGAAACTTAGAATAAAATTATGTTTATTGCCTCTCTCAGTATATGCTTTCATAAGAAATTTTTCGCATTTATATCTTTATAATTTTCCAACAGATAAGTGTTCTAACTATTCCTTAAAAAAAAAAAAAAAAGAGCGAGCACTATTTCCAAATTTATAAACCACAAGTTACGTCATAAATATTTATTAATATAGTAAATCATATCCTAAATTATTTTTTTTTCCATTTGTTCATGACAGTTTAGAAGCATTAAATAAATAAAAACAATGTAAAAAAGAAAATTAGAATATGTAAAACTTTTAAATTCTTTTGAATGCTATTAATAACTTTTCAATATGTATTAAATTGTTTGAATATCTTCTAAACTGTTATTACAGGCAAAAGAATAAAGATTATTTTTTTTAAAAAAAATTAGTGCAAGTGAGAATGTATACAATTATTCAAACGAAACGTACATTTACTATAATAAGTTTAGAAAAAGAATTTTTTTTTACATTTCTGTAATGCAAACAGGTCCTTACTCCTATTAAAACGAAGTATACTGAAGCGTTTCAAAAATAAAAAGTAATAACCATTTTTCGTCTATTCTTGGGTATCAACAGCTGAATGTAACAGCATATACATAGTTTTCTTTCTCCGAAGAAGAAATTAATTTCAATTCACCCTAAGAAATTATAATGGTTAGATCTTTTGCAAAGAAAAAATTCATAACTTATTTCATAACATTGTTAAGGCGGAAAAAGAATGTAACGTAATTAAAGTATGTAACTAAATCTGAAAACTTGGAAAAAAATCTGTACATTAAGGTATTTTTTCTCAATTTTTAAATATGTTTTTCATGACTAGATAAAAAGAATTACATTATGTATAAACTTGTGTATTATTTTAGTTATGAATTAGAAAAAGAATGAGAGTGAATATTTGAAAACAATGTAGACAAGAATTATTAACACACACATAAAATTAGCTTTTTATTTAATTCAAAAATTGTTTTTTCACAAATGCAAGTATTTTATGATTTAAAAGTTTCATGCTGTTGATACGTGGTCCTCGCGGTCATGGAGAAGCAGTACTTAAATTTGGACTATCCCTGATAACCTCTCTGAAATCACAAATGAAGGACCCGCAGAGGATCAATGTACGCATAATTCTCAGGAAAGTTACCGGTTTATTCAGGAGGAAAGGGCGCTTAATTTCTCTTTCTGATGACCCCCCACCCTCATATAAATGAGGTTTTTCGCCAAGTTTGACTCGCTTTACTCAGACACGGTACGCATCACAGACCTGTTAAATGGACATCACACACCCGACGTATACATACACCAACACTTATTCACTTTACTTCTGGACGTATAACAATTTAATTCATACACTCGCCTCATTATGTAACGCGAATTAAAACATGTTATATGCGTCTGGGCACCACGTATCTTATACCTCAGGTATGTCTATTGCAATGTTATGTAACCTTTAACTTTTATATACGAGTTTCAATAGCTTGATCGTTGCACCAAATACTCGCTATCAATCTTCGTTATCATTGAGTAATATTGCCAAACAATTCATTTTATTCTCATTTTTTTTTCATTCAAGCTTCTTCTCTTCCACTATACGGTCACTTGTCCTTGTTATAGTTATTAAATGCAGTATTTAATTATAGATAATAATATAATTATATATAATAATAACTTATAATTATAGATAATAATAATTTAATCAGAGAGCCGGAGAGCCTTATCACTGTGAAATCCATGTAAGTATTCCATTTGGACAGTGCAACTATCATTGCATTAGCTCAGAATAAATCGAAATAAACGGAACGACAAGCCATATAAGAAAGAAAAAATATATTTGAAGTAATTATTTACCAAGATTTTATATCGTTTCACTCACACATTCTCGAATACATCTGTATTTGTCGAGAGCTCCCTTCTGAATACCGTATTTTTACATTATAAGAAGTAAAAAGGTAAGCGGAGACGCTTTCTAGAAATCTTTATCCAACTACTTGATGTCATTACCTCTCATTTTCCGGATTATTCACTCATTTTTAGTGAGACAAATATGAGATTTTGTAACGTCCCAAGATTATTCGTTTCCCGCATATGATGCATCTTTATTCACGAGTCGGTCATAAAAATAAATAGTCCCTAATTAATAAATTCAAACATTGGAGGAACTCAATCTGGTTTTATTCGAATCTAAAAATAACCAAAATACAATACGCTAAATATCACGTCTGTGGATTTTGTTTATTTTTTACGCACATCCAAACTGAAGTTTAATATTATAATTTAATGACTGAATAATCTGAATTAGTAACAATACTTGCAAGATGTGTTGGACTCTCTCTCACTGTCCGTACACGGATCATCACTTCTAAATAACTTTTGAATCCTGTATCTCTTTACTCTTACAGCAAAGGCACTAGTCTAATTTTCTTCGTTTTAAACTTCCTATCATAACTCTCCTATATTAAGCTTTTCATAGTATATAAATACCGTCTTATTAACTCTATTCACTTCACTTCATATAATATTCCTATACTAATTTAAATAAGTCACGGTTCATTTACAAGAAGGGATTCTCAATTCAATTAACATCATAAGAAAGCCTAAAGTATTAGTAGAAGGGAAATGCGTGCAATAACACCGCTATAATTTTAAAATGAAATCTAATTTTGAAAGAAAAAAAATACATTAAGTGAAAAAAATAATTTAAAACTGAAACGAATTAAAGTTTTTACGAGCTCTAAATTGTAAATTAAATATTTAGAAAGCGCTATTATTATTATTCATATGATTGTTTCGAGGTATTTTTTTAAAAAATCTACCATTTATGGTAATTATTCCATTGCTCATCTGTATGTTTTTACCAAAGAAATTGAATGGTTATGTTCCTTAACCGTGGAGTTGAACAGTTGGCTTGAACCTGGATTTCGCTTAGAATGTGTTGTGCAAAATAATGAGTTTCCTGTTCATAAAACGAAACTGACTTCTAAGTTCTCTCTTGGTGTGGAGTAGAAGTTGTGAAAGTGAGGTAACTACTCATGTATTATCGTCATCACGCGAGCTTGGTATCAAATTGCCGAGTATGTTACCAATAGCCCACGTATGGCTTCTAAATACGGAGTTAATAAATTACCAATCAATCAATAACTAGTAGAGAAATTAGGTAAAGAATGCCAACACTTGGCAACTTACAGCTACGAGTAAAAGACAACAGGTTTACATACTGATTCTCAATTAAATCATCATTATGATACCAGGAAAACTATTCGAATTTTCTCAATTCTTAAAGAATCAAAGAAAGGTTCTTAAAGACATTAATCAAATTAAACTCACATAATACACAAACACAGAGTCGAATATGATGAAAGCCCATATTCATAGAATTGCCGAAAATGCTGTAAATCAGTATAATCGATTACCAGTGGTTTTCATCATTTTGTACAAATACCGCTGAGTCTGTTGAAAAGTTAATTAAGTGTTGTCATACATTCAACATATGTCCACTATTAGCCTGCTCAGGGAGTGCCTTGACTCTTCCTTGTGCGAAAGGTTAATCTCCACTCATGGATATCTTGAATGCTTAATCGGCAACTGGTGGGAGGGGTTATTTGAAAGTTAAAGATGGCGAAGCGGGAAGGACTTATCACGTCCTTTGTAAAGTATGTAAAATTAATGATTCGGTTGTCCAGCAACTTTTACAATGTTTTTATGAAAAAAATAGCTTGCCAAATTGCCTGCAATAATTTGTTTGACAGATTGGGTGTTTCTTCTCCCAAAAACGTGAACCGATGCCAAGTAAGATAGGCTTCATTGGATTGGTGGCTGAAATGATTTATTTAATCTGATCACTAATGCTTATGTATCGCTTTTGACAAGAATATTCACCAGTGTGTCTGAAACAAATAGCATCTTGAAGTCTTTATGTTTGCCAAATAATTATTCAAATGCAACTTTTTGAATAAAGTTTGTGAGATTGTAGATATAAACTTACTCCATCATTTCATATTAACGATCTGTCATGATAAGTCAATTAATGTTTTTCCACTTCTAAAATTAAGTGGTAAGGCATTTAAACTTAAAAGTTCAAAAGTATTCATACAACTAGTTAAATTGTTTGATGAACTAACTTGTTTGGGAACGATTACATCAAAATTCAGTTTTTTTTTAAATAAGCCATTAATTCTGTAATGACAAATGAGAATATATTTTTGCTGATTTTTCCGATGAGATCAGTTTTTGGCTGAATTTTACGTACAAAATATTAGGAACGCTTAGAAATTGTATGGGCGTTCGAATAAAATAAAATTGTAAAATAAAATTAACAAGGAAAAAAATATGTTTTTTGTTTAAAGTTATGTTTTAAAAAGAAATGTTAATTTGTATAATAAATGATCATTAGTCTTTGCTATCATGATAGCACTGATTTGGAAACTTCCTTTTAAATCTTGTATCCATACATATTACAAATGTTAAACACTACCTAAGAAATATGTAGTTAGATCTCTCATATCTAGAGAATGAAAATTTGTATTCTTTTATTTTTTAATTGTTCAATAATTAACTAATTTTTCATAACTCTGGTGCGATATTCTTAAAAAAATTAATTAAATTTTTAGTATTTTTTAGGTAAAAATCGCTAATAATACTTTCAACAGAAGAAATGTTACGTATCATTTATTTGAAAATCATGAAAAAATTTGTGAGTTAAAAAAATGTAATTCAAAGTAATTTTCTGAGACGATTTTATAAGTTTCTAGTTTCTTCTAACTGCAATGAATATAACTAAGTATACACACTTTCAAAAACGATAAACATTCTTTAATGTCCAATATTTTAAGGAATTTGAAGAATTAAAACAAACTGACTAATTTCATCCAATTACTGAATCACGCTTACAAGACGCAAAATTGCTAAGAAAGTAAAGAAGTTTAACAGAAAACATAACTTTTATATTCATCAAAAACAGATTTTCTGGTGAAGAATTTAAGTGATTTTTTCTAGAGTTATATACAAAGAAAATAAATTTCCAAAAAATTAACAAAATTACATCACACTTTCTTATTATATATATATCAATAAGAATTCGGATACTAAGCAGTACTTTTTAATTTATCATGTTCAGCGCAAGAGAATCATAAATCCTGTAAAATATTAAATTTGGTAGATTATCCCATGACATCATTAGAAATAATCTTTAGTTGCTGTAAACTTGATAGGGAGAAAATGAAACTTGTCTAAAATAGCAGAAATGAAAAAAATAACTCCTTTAAAAACTAGAATCTTTCATTTATGTTTTTCTCCATTTCCCTTAATATAGATTGATACATCTATTATATCTGAAACCTATTGAAAAAACATTTTCAGTGTATTATCTCCCATTGTCAGTTTTTTTTCCTCTATTGAGCGCTGTTTATATCGATATATCCCCAAGCCAGACGGCAGATATTTCCTAAAGAAAAAGAAAAAAAAATACTTGCTCTACACAATACCATCTTTCATTTACGCAAGTTTTCGTAGCTTTTGCCAGTAGCATTCTAAACTTTTCGGACATTCATCATCTTTTATCACTTTACTCCATTTATTCTACCTCTTTCCCTCTCCTTTTTATTCGACCCCGAAGGGTTTCTGTCGTTCTGGATAGATTGCATGATGATCACGTGCACCCCTTAATCATGCGCAACATACCATGATGTTCTTCAATAAGTGATGTCATTTATAAAAACACTGAAACGGAGATCATTATCTTCCGAGTTAAATCGTAGAACACTGAGCGCAATAACTGGAAGAAAACGAACCAAAGTTTGCTAAACGTATTAAATATGAGAACACACCCTTTACTTGAAAACATTATTCTAAATAGATCTGAATTCGAATTAAATGTCTTGAGAACATTCAAAATTAGTCCTTCAATAAATTGTGTGAGTTATTGTAGCGATAAAATAATATGGTTTCAGCATCCATCTTTACATAATATTGATATTGAGAAAGTTTAAAAAATCAACGAAAAAAAGTTTTATCCAAAGTTTTACAAAGAACATGTTTAACCATCCTAAAAGTGCTTTTTCCTAATAATTATTATTAAATTATTCAATTAAATATAAGAATTAAAATAAACAATGAAATATCGAGAAACGGACAATAGTAAACTTTTCCTATATTAAAATTAAACGAAGCGATAAATTATTCATTTGAATATATTTAAGCTAAATATAATTAAAATTAAAGCAAACGATCATTATTAAATTGAATATTATATCAACTACTTGCAATTAAAGTTAAAGCAAATGATAAAAAAAATCATTGAAAAGTGATCAGGTACGCTAAAACGCCCCACCTAAAACAATAGCCCCTTAAATTGCTAATTATTATTTAATATGAAAAGGAACTCTTCGGACACACGTGAAAACATTATGCTAAATGCATTTGAACTCAAATTGAATATCATGAGAACTCTTTCAATCTGAATTTTTCAGTAAATTGTGTGAGTTACTTGTAGTGATCAAATAATCTGGGTTCTTAAATTAACAGCATCCAACTTTAAATATTGATACAAATAACGATATTATTTTTTGTCAAATAACATAATCCTTTGTTATAATAATTCACTTGTATAATAATAATTAACTAATTAATTTTTATAATATTGTATTATAATAACTAACTTTCCTATAATAATTAACTAATATTGGAAATACAGTATATTTATTCCAACTTTTATTGCAGATTTTACTAGAAATGTTCTCCTTCAGTAGAATCATATATTTATAAATAACATTTTATTTGGTATAAATAAGGTTGAAATTAGAGAAAATATCTCACAATGGGCAACATTTCTTTGTCCTTTTTAATGACTTTCTTAATTTCTGCAAAAATGTATATTTTCTGAGACTAAAAAAAAATGTAGTGTATTGTAAAGTCAAGCTTGAAAAGTTTTTTTCAAATGCTTTTTGTATCATTAGTGGGACAGTTGCTCGTCAGCATCATTAACAATTTAAAAATTTTATCACATTTGGTTAGTTAGTTTTCTTCGTTGTCATGTTTAGTTAGTTAAAAATCTTTGTCGTCACATTTGGTTGATTTATTACCTTTTTACTCATTTAATAAAAGAATCATTTGTTAATTAATTATACTCGCAATTTCTTATGTATTCAATCGATCGTACATTTAAAATTGATTAAAAATTCTTCATGTGAAACAGAGCTCGTGTATTCTCAGAAACTGCATAAAGAGTTTCGTAATTTGTCATTGGTACAAGTATTCCAAGAGATACAGTTAGCGGGTAAGCGAAAACAAAGTGGTTATAGCGACCCCACAGCTAAAAAGAGAACAAAATAATTTTGAAACTATTAAAAAGAATTTTGAAAAGTAGGTAGGGTTTTTTTGTTAAGACTGTCGTTTGTAACAAAGTCGATTTCTAAAAAGGAGAAGTTGCTGAAGCTCACTTCAAATTACCGACGAAGGATTTTTTTCAATGGCAGAATGGTGAACGCAGAAAATTTTGGTGCTAGAAGCTGTGACAAATACAGTGAACTTTCTAAAAATGCCACAATGTATTTATTGCCATTTGCACGGATCTTGTTGAACGGATATTTTTTTAAGTATGGTTACATTAAAAATAAATATAGACACAAATTAAATGTAGTGCCATGTTTGATATAATATTTATCCTCTTTTGGAGCTCAATTTCTTAAAAAGTTTGGATTCAATGCAATCATCATACATCTCTTCATTATTTTTTCAATCTTTTGTTAATTTTGTGTTCTTACTTCAAAAACTTTTTAAAGAACTATACAATGGAAAAATAGATCATTTAATTTCATTCAACCTATCCCCCTTTTTTAGAACTTTTCGGAATCTGGAATATGGGAAACGGATTCCGTGGGGGCGAAAAGTGCCCGGAGGATTCTAGGTTGGAGGTACGTGGACATAAAAAGGATGGGAACCGCTGGTATGGGAAAATGGTATCGTTCGTATGGTGTCTAACGTCAATTATAAATATGCAAATTAAACGTAATTAAAAAATTTGGTCAGTTGATACTATTACTAAACTGACAAAAAAAATTTAGCTAGTTTGGAAGAAAGAGGTTATAACGCTCAACTAATTATTTTCAAAACATTAGATTCAATGACTTATTTACTGTAACCACCGCTCGAGTATCATACTCATTATACAAAAAATGTATTTTGCTGCACATAATACAAAACAAAGGCCTTGGTTTTTTAAAAAAAAAACATTCTAAAAACATAGATTGAGCAGATTCATCGCGTGGAATTGCTCATACTTTGCTCCTTGAAGGTGTTTAAGTTATTTGATTACATATAGGCGAAAAGAAAATGACACTCATTTTCTTAAGCTATCTTTTAAAGCCTTTTGTTGTTGTTGTTTTTATATTACATCCATAAAAAGTTCTTTCGTCTCGCCTAGGATTATCCAAGATCAAATTTATAAAAACCATTTGAAGCTATTTATGTTGGATCGTGTCAACTTACCATTAATCCTACCCAAATTCTTTAAAAAAACCTTTTCTTGTATAATATACCGAACAATACATATCACGCCATTTAGGAATAATTATATTGTGTGAAAAAATAAAAGAAATATAGAAAAGTGCTTCGCGTAATCATAAAAAAGCTAATTGTAATTATCCGCAATGTTAAATATAGTATATTCTAAAAAACTATAAGCAAATCATTTCTACAGAACATTTAATTTAATTTCGTCGTACATTGTTCATGTTTGTTTCTTCTCTCTCTCTCTCTCTCTCTCCTTCTCTCTTTGTATATTTTTGTGTTTTTAGTGATTTTGTTCAGCTTGTGATTTTTAGTTAAACCATATATATAAACTGGTTAAATCATATGTTTGAGTTGTTACGTTTTTAGTTAATAACTAGTAAAATTTTCATTTAAATGTTATTATAATAAGATGTTTAAAAATTCTTTCTGGAGTTTTTATAAAAAATAAAGGAATGAAATGGAATGAAAATAAATGTATAATTACAATCATTAAATAAAAATACGGGGAAATTCAGATTGTATTTAAATGAGGTTGCGGGGTTGCAAATTACAGCAGTGTTGATTCTAATCAATATTCTATTGTGACATTCGATTAAAATCATTATACATCTGATTGAATACACTCATACAGAATCAATAAGGAATTAATTGATATTTTAATGCACGGAATTTAATTGCCTCAGTCAAATGCAACCCACAAAATTTTGTTTGGGTTAAAATATTCACAGCATCCTTCATTCCAAAAATAATATTGTTCTCAATGATCATGCAAAAGGCTCCAAAATGTTTATTAAGGTTTTCTTCTATAAAATATAATTTTTTTGTAGATGTGTTTGGTCTCTCTGGATATCACTCCCTCCCGCAATTTCTCTCTCTCTCTCTCTCATACACACGCACACACAGCTAATATGTTTTAGAGAGAAGAGACACGCAACACACTCAATTTTAAATAGTATTGAGCATATGAGTAGAGTTTTATTAAATTTGTAAAATAAAAATATACACAAAATGATGCATTATGCTTATATTTTTCTTTGAACTATGTTGCTTAATATTACACGATTTCAGATCAAATTTAATACCTAGAAAAGTACCTTTTTCACTTTGATTATACATTTTGTCAATCAAGTTTTAACATAGAAGATATATATTGTGAAAAATTGTTTTTTTTTTATATTCATAATGTTATACATCTCGAAAAATTATTGTTCTGAAAATTAGAGTAACAATTAATCATTATACGCAAATCTTACTAACTGAAGAGCTTTTCAAGAAATTAGAATTTTGTACTGTTTCAAATAAGCTTTGGTAGTTCCATTTAATAACTGTGCGTAAGTGATTGTGATTGCTTGTTAACATTGCTCAGAAAAGCAACACGAAGGCTATTGGTGATGGACCTTGTAATTTTGAACCCCTGTCGAGTGATGAGAAAGACACTTGAGCTGGCAACTCCCTCTCCAAACTTCCATACCATGTCAATGCGAGGACTTTGAACCTCGACTAGATTTAACGTTTAACAGCTCCCTACACGATGAGTCTTTAGTGACTTCAGGGCTCAAACCTACTGCTCGACGAAAACAACGCCAATCACGAGTCCGCGACTATGATCACTAGGCTTAAGTGGCCTTTATAACTGTACGTAAGCGTTCACCTCAGTTATAGTTTTACTTTACTTTTTTTATCAAATAAAGTTTTTTAATTGATTACTTTTAATTGATTGAAAGACATAGGAGCAAAAACAAATAACGTTATTTGTTTTTAATGCATTAATTTCTGATCTAGATCATAGCTGAGACTGAGTCCATATTATTTTCTTGTAAGTTGAAAAACAGTTTTTGATTTCAACTGTAAGTACTGAATAAATCTGATAGATCAAGTGATTACGTGTGGATAAACATGGGTGTTTCTTTGGTAAATAGAGATTACACTAATTTATTGGTCATCATAAAAATGTAATCAACGCTCCTCATTAAATCTGGTATAAAATTACGGAATGACATCGATCGAATATCCGATAACTTGCCAATCTCGGGGCTAATAAAGCACAGAGCTCGATTTAAGAGCAATTATGAAGCATTGACAAGAGACAGATTGAGAACTCGGAAAGAGATCCATCTTCTTCATCTTGATAGATCCGTTCTCTTGAGGTTAATTTATCCTCCAAGCTCATCTATCGAACCTAATTTACCAGTCAATTCTTTCCACAAAATCACGTAACTGATTCTGGAGTTAGGTGTTAAAGAATTTTTTTTTTTTTTTTTTTTTTTAATAATTCAAAAAAACGCTGTTTTTTAAAAAAAAAAATAAAATATTTAAAAAAATAAAAAAAAAAAAAAAAAAAGTAAAAAACAAGAGACAAAAATTTTCCTAGTATCAAAGGTGATATTTCGTGTAAATTTCTGCTACGAATAAACTGCAGAAACTTCTAGATAGATAATAAGAGATGAGAAAGCATATAAATTCAATCAAGGAATCTCATAGAAAAAGAATTGAAAGTCACGGATATCGTGATATTTATGTGTTTAAAACTTTGATATTGTGTTACTCGATGTTTTAAATTAGGTAAAGTCTTAATATATTTTTAGATATGTTTAAAGTGATCATATGTTAAACATGTTTAGAGTGAACAGATAAAATTATGGTATCATCTATACTAAATTCAGTTTATCAATCATTTTTTTTTTCGCAAAATTGTGTTGCCGATTTTAAAATTTGGTGTAAATCGTTATTTCCACTCTGATCAAATCTATATTAATAAAATGAAGTACTTGTATGTGTATGAATGGGGTAGCAAAGCAACAGAATGACCTAGACCTGGGGTCAACAAACATCTTGGAGGAAGATCCTTTCTGTCCCTCACAAAATTTTTAAGCTTCGCGGGACTGTTAGCAAGCTCGATATTTACACGAGGAATTCTTCTAATACAGAAACAAAAAATAATTAGAAATAAATAACCTAGCTCAATTTTTTTTAAATTGAAAGTGACATTTTTTATATATTTATATGCATATGCTAACATTTATAAAAACAATTGAAATATTTCTCTAAATTTTTTTTCATCACACTGGTTAATTTTGACTGTTAATAATAATCTGTATTAATATTTTCTTTACTCCATTTTTTTCAAAAATATTCTATTGCTTTGGTAAGTACTCCCAAACATAAATAAAAATCCCTGAGCATAGGATTTAATTTATTTTATGTATCTTTCGAAATATGTTTATAGAATTTGTTTAGATCTTTTTATTAAGACATCATTTGCAGCAGATTTTTCAGATCTATCACTTGCAACTGAAGATCTTAGAGAAGCTACTCAATTGTAGAGCCAAGTGGATTGCGAGGTACGGAAATGCTGTTGTAACTTGTTTACATACCTGAGCATTCACACCGCGTAATCTCATTTAGTTTGAATTTTTTTTCCATGCAAAAAGAGTTTTAAGCAGTGGACCGGATTAAAAATTGATGGCGAGTCGGATTGGCCCGCGGGTAGAAATTTGCCCACCCCTGACCTAGACACACGAAATATGGTATACCTAAAACATGGATGATGAAAGTGGCATCTCGAAGCGAATTTCTCGAAATTAGCTTTAAATTAATTTTAAATCAGTGTTGAAGTGATTTATGTATATGTTTGGTATGTTTTGTGACCTTTGCTCTCGGAAGGAACGTTGCAGGATCACTATTCATGCACCTTCTGACATATCCATTTTTTTAAGAAGACTTGTATGACTTTGTTTCGGGGGTGTAAATTAAGCAGTCAAATTTTGGCGATTTTTTTTCAAATGGTGCTGAAAAGCGTCAATTTCAAATGTTTATTTTCGAATCGTTCCATCTGGAAATCTATCGATTCGATAGGTACTGTATTCATACGGGGTACGGAATGAAAACAAGATCTTTAGAAAAAGGGATAAAAACTATCAGATTGGGGATTTTATATCAAATCTTTTTGCAAAATCTGTGAGAGAATTTTAGTTCGGCTTTTCCCTCTGCTACGAATAGCTTTGGTGCATATTAAGTGACATGACGTCACAGGTTATCTTTGCTTGCGATGGTTAATTCTACATGGAGTTTAGTAACTCATTTGTTTATTTTTTCTAAAGGAATTACGATTCTTTACTGATTGAACTATCGCAAAAAAAGTATCCTTTCAATAATTAGATTTTAGTTTTCGACTAATATGTAATTCATTGAAAAGTATGTATAGGATTATTAACAGGTGAACCCTCATTAAAAACATTTATACTTGACAACTTGTATTGTTGAGTCTCATTTTAAAATTTCATGAAGAAGGGGTACTCCAGCTGGTATGATATCAAATTTTGAAGAAAAAGTAAAAAATAAACCAAAAATTTCGAACAAGCAAAAGTTGATGGCAAAAAAATACTTCTTGTATGACTCTACAAGAAATAAACTACCACTAGATTCTTGTTGGATAATAAGAAGCAAGTGAGAAAATGTTCCTAAAAAAGAACCAAAATAGGTAAGTATATTAAGATTTAAGTTTTATAAAAATGATATAATGATCGAGGATATATATTTTTATTAAATACATTCTCAAAACACATGCTTGAATTTTCATGTACATGATATAGCATGAGTTTCTTTTACAGTATTTCCAGTGTGCTTCTAGAAATTGTTTGTGACCCTGGATGTTATATTTTAAAAGACACTGTAATCAAATTTTAGTATTTAAATTTACTTAGCTTTGTGTGTATTCTAAAGCGAGTAGTGACTTAATGACTTTTACCTCTTAATTGGTACGATGCCTTACAGTAAAATAGTACTTTATCTTATATGATATCTCTTCATGTCTGATGATTGCAATATTTCAGCAAGAATAATTTCGTATGAAACATTTAAATATGTCAAAGGAAATCAAATATGTAAAGGTTTGATTTGATTTTTTTGTGCGAAATTATACTAGTAAGTCATATATTTAAATAAAAAAATGATACGAAATGGTGTTCTATATTTGGAGATTTAATTAATCATATTTTCACTGATGACATATACAAGGAAATAAGTATCTCTAACATATTTTTCTTTATTTTTAAATATTTGTGCAATGAACTCTCACTATAATTCTGTTCTCCAAAGAAGCATATTTTATGAAACTCGTTCCATTTAACAGCATTGTCTTCCTTCTAAAAATAAAATTTGTAGAAAACATATCTTCGATACCAAACATGGGTAAAATTAATTGGTGAAATTTTAAAGGAAATTAAAATCGTGAAATGGTATTCCTTCTCTAATGAAAATAACATTAAGTGAAGTTGAATAGCTTTTTTCAAAAATAGTTTCTGATAAATACTAAATTTTTTTAGATGTAAAAAGGCGACACATTCAACGGGTTTGAAATGTTTTTGAATTTATGAAAATAAAACTTTCTTCTTTTAAAGCAAACTTTAAGGACGACAGTACTTCGAAATGACTGCATTAATTTTTACTTTATTAATAAACACTTTTTTCGGTCAAATGTGAATGTTTCAATTCGTCATTCTACTTCGAGTAACTTCTGAATAATAAATGCTTCCTTGTATCGATTCAATTGGTTCAAAGGATTTCAATCTACAGTTTTACAATGGAGCTTGCTTGAAATTTAGTATAGTCAGAAAAGATTGTCAAGGAAACAATTTTCTTGTCTGAATTCCAGACAAGTTAAAAATTTATTTTTAAAAATAAATTAGAAACTTAGACGTCAATAAAAGAAGCGAGTCGTTTTGAAATATCGTTTACAAGGGTTGCTAACCTCTCAAAAAGGAAAAGGTTATTTTTCAAGAAATTAAAAAATAAAAATTGTCTCGCACATGTTAGCAAGAATACCAATTTGGAGAAATTTTCTCTTGAAAAATGGGATTTTCAAAGGAACTGAAAATTTTCAAAAATATTAGTCTGATAAGAACTCCTTACGCGTAAATCTTGTTTCTCTATTAACAAATACATAACTTTCCATATAAAAATATTCCCAGCACCAAATATTTAAAATAATCCATATGTGTTACACCAATGATTTTACCAACATTCATCCTAATCAGACATTAATAATGTATATTAAATTGCTTTTCTCATCTGATGAATTCGTGTTCTTTAATTCTGGGATATTAGTTTCCAGCAGTCGTTTTCCTTTTCACCGATGTCTAAATTCACCAACTGTGACATTCTGTTTTCAGGCTTGTATATATATGTAAAGTGTTCAGGTTCTGTTTTCAGGGGGCATAGTGTGTGTGTGTGTGTGTCCAGTGCAGTACACATGAAAATGCATAGTCATCTGGAAAATGAATGTACCCTGAAAACATATTATTTCTTTTTTACGAAAATGGAGAAAATTTTGATTTGGCAGGCCATTTTTCTCATCGCAGTGAAGACTATTTCAACGTTAGAGAAGGGAAATACCAATGAATAGGGTTTAAAATCTATTTCAACTGTCTGCCACAGCTCCTCATCACTCTAAACGATACAAATTTCCGGCCTAAGATTTCCTGGGAGGTTGTATTCTCTATTTTCTCCAGATTACTGCTTCGTGCGCAAATGCCAAAACCTTGTCATATTGTTGTTAATATCGAAAGTAATCCACATTTATATTGAAGCTGCCTCTCTTTTTACTGTTGTTTGTTTCTGCAATTTCATGTTAGATTGATTTATGCGCGAATAGATAGAAATCGTCGTGAATCTTTTGGGGATTACCATGCCGTGATGAAGACGTATCCAAGTTATATTTCTATTTGCCTCACTAGTAAGAAAATTAATTGTTTTAATAATTCCTCCTTCTGCTCTTCTTCTGTCTGTTCTTAGTTTCTCTATAAACATATATATATATATACATATATTATATATATATATATTTATTAAATATAGTTTATATATATATATTATATATATATATATATATATATATATATATATATATATATATATATTTACAAATATATAGTT
>BMAW01107082.1:30548-115296 GCA_019974015.1 Nephila pilipes
AAGTTAGTTTGACAGTGCAAGCACACATCATAGTTAATTTATTTAATTATGTAAATGAACTCTTTATACATCAATTCATACTGATAAACAGCAGTCATTAAAATCTTGAGATATCTGGTTGATTTTTGGGTTTGAAAACGTTCGAAACTTAATTGTGCACTAAATGGTTAAGACCTTTAAATTAGAATATTAACTATGTTAAATGTAATAAGATACTTTTACTAAAACATATTTGTGTAAATTTAACATAAAATATTTCTTTATTAAAAAAAAAAATAAGACAGCACTCACCCAATGTAACAATGAGTGTGAAAAATGAGGTCTCTAATTAACATACGTATAATTTGTTTTTTTTATTTAAAAATTATGAGTATATTATTAGATAATTCCCTTTATTCAAGAAATTTAATTCCATTTTTAAATTTAAAGATTTTAAGTAAAAAAAATTATTTTAAATATTTTTCTAGTTGATAATTATAATTATTTATAATTCTCATTCGGTGCAGTTTCTTTATAACTTAAACCAAATTAAATGACAGCTATTTTGGCTGTTTTTTTAAGTATTATTTCAAATGTAGTGAAAATTGTTGAATATAATGATGACCAGGCTTCGCTTAAATTATTCTAAGAGTAGGGCATACGGCTTTAACTAATTATTACCTTTTGCAATTAGCTCATATCCCAAAGACCCTCTGTGTAGCAGGGGCTGATGTACGTTAAATCTATAGAGGTCATAAGTCTTCGTTGGCGTGGTGGGAGGTTTGAGAGGGAGGAGCCAGCTCATGCCGCCCCTTCACTGGACCGAGATTCAAAGTAGTACGAGGTCCGTCGCCAATAGCCCTCGTTGTTTCTAGTACGACGGTAATAAAACCAATCAATCAATCAACCTTTTTTTTTTTTTTTTTTTGCATGACCGTTTATGATTCAACTAATCAAAAAACAAGTAATTTAACTAACCAAACAAATTGATTATTGTATATAAATTTAGCTTTTTATGAATCAGTGAAAAGATCATAATAGTATGTGAAATAGTCATAAATGTTCATAATGAATTAAATTGTTGCACATGTAAGGAATCCCGAATAACTTGGTATAAAGCTTGAGTCCTATGTTAAAGCAAGGTCTTGAAGGATTGAGGGAAGCGAGGGTTCTCTGCCAAATCAAACAAACGTTAAAAAATGAGGCACTTTGTCTGACTCCAGAACGCAATTTAAAAAAAAGTTTATTTGAGCAGAACCCACGTTTTTGTACTATAAGTAAAACATGCGAAAGTAAAAGTCATTTCAATTGTATTAGTGGGATGGAGGGAGTAGAGCACACACTTCTAACTTTTTCTATTCTATACATATATAAAAAACTAAATTAAACTTTCATAAGCAGCACGGTTTTCCTTGCACCCCTCTAGAGTGAGAAAATATCTTTGTTCTCAGAAAATCATATGCACTTGTGTTTTGAATATGTATTAAATAATGGTGATGAATTCAAACGGACTTATTGTTAAGAAACTACAAAAAAAGGTAATAAAAATAGCTCAGCTTAAAGTTTTATTATTTAACTGGAGCTACGTATCTTTTCTATAAAAAAATTAATAATTCAGTTATTTATTAGATTTTGTATTTTAACTATGCATATTATTTATACACGTTGTCTTATTAAATATCTTTTCGAAAACACGATAAAAAACTACTTCTACCAGATAAAAAATTGTGCTACCTTTTTTTTTTATCTTAAATTAACAAACTTATATTAATATTCTCATTCAGTGAAAGCCAGTATAATATCTTCACCTGGAGATCAAAAGTTATTCATTATTTGAATAATATGATATACTTATTTTTATCTTCCTTCTACAATCTTCTGTTCTTACATTTCAAATATAAATCGTAAGTATTATTTTAGGTTTGTTGTTACTTAATCTCTTTGTAAAGAAAAATTTCAGAAAATTATTTGATAAACAAGGATAATGAATAAAGGGAGTACTCTCTCTCAAAAAAAATTGCCTTTTACATCACTTTTATGTTTACTTTTATAAATGTATAAAATTAATGTTAATAGTTAATACACGCCAGTTAAAAGTGCATAACAATACATTTTATTGGTTGTTATTAAAACCAATTTATCAAATATTAGTGAGCGCTGTTTTTTTACCTCTGATAACAGCTTTCAGTAAAGATCAAAAGCTTTTCACACTCCTTTAATTAAAGCTCTCCTTAAACTGTAAGCTAATAATTTGAGATACAAGTGTTGCCGGCATGGTAATAAAGCCATTAAAATGTGTTCATTTGTCTCGATCACATTCATTATCTAATCATTATTGCTAATGATTACATGATATTTTTCTGAATTACCACAATACTGATATATCATTAACATTATTTCAATACAAAGATCAAATTACGATTATAAGATGTAAGAAAAAAAAAAATAATGCAGTTCGTGCAAAAGTTATTAAGAAAAGAATTAACCTCCTATTTTATCAACTCCTTTTGCGATAGTATCCGACTATATTTAATGTGCATTGATAAGTAAACGGAAGAATTGGTGGTTTAGAATTGAGTGGAATGTTAATTGCTTATGCAGTGGATGCAGAATGCTAGGAAGTTTTGCATTTGAAAAAATTAACTCCAAAAAATGTGGATAGGTTTTCTTTAAGAGAGGTTAGTTATTTCAAGATAATGAATACAAATTGGCAAAGTTCTGTTTTCATATGTCTTATCCAGAGGTATTTAAAACGGTTAACTGACATATTATGAATCAGCAGTCACTTCCCCTGCTGTCGAACCGGCTGCGTTGGAAGTTTTATTAATTTGCACCTTGTGTCACGAATAATCCAGCCTATTGTCTCAGTGCATGGATGGTAACTATCGTAGCAACTACGCATGCGTCAGGGGGAGCCATGCAATGCCAAAATAGATGAGCCAGCGATATTCTTAGGGATATATATTATATGAGTAAAATAAAACTGCAACGATTGCTTAAAAAATTTTAATCAAATGTAATTTCGAAAACTTTTATTTGAGAAATTGGCATAAAATTTGTATACCAAACTTTCTAAGTATCATTTTTGATGCGTGATTAAAAAACAATCAGGGAATGTAATCTTATTCCAATGTTGTTTGGTTTTCAGTTTCTATTTTGATCACTTGTTTGGAAACATTATTTTTATAACAGTCTAGCAATTTCATTTTGTGGGTTTTTTTAATTATCGACATACAGAAATTTTAAGGACCATAAATTTTATTATCCTTTTACCTTCTTCTTTCTCCTTATCGTTCTCATTCCGACTATAAATTTTACTATACATTGTTTGAAATCTTTTCAAAGAAATATTCTTTTTAAAGGCTTTGAAAGAGGGTGGTACACAACTTATGTTAGAGGACCACAAGGAGTTCTTTAACATGCTTCAAAGTGTATAACTTAGTTAAAAATTATCTACTATATTATTACATTTATTACTACAAAAATTATTCAATTTTTGAAATTCTTTGAATGGTTCCAGTATTTACTGAAAAATTAAACTTTCATGTCAATAACTTTGAAAATATCACGAATTTTAGTAAATATTTAATACATCGTGTAACAACAATATAAATATAATTTTCTCTATATCGATAGTTGCTGTCAATTAGCGTTATTTTGAGAGTGTATCAAAAATGAACTAAAAAACATATAAATACAAATTTTTAAAAAAAAACAGACAAAATTAAAAGGTTTATAGATAACCTATGCATATTTCCCTTGAGGTAGCCTATGGCCTTCTAAGTCGCAGATTCATCAACACTATTCGTGAGGCATTCCTTGATTTATAGATTAGAGTAATTTAATTAGCAAATGCATCAGAGTGAAATGATAAAAAATTATTACGTCGTGTTTGTTATTTAAAAAAAATGGTCCATTGATAAGGCAGCAGAAGTCCAGCACTTATAGCCGCGAGAGCTTGCAGCCGAATATGTGTGAATTGAGTTTTGAGTTTGATTATTGATTCCATTAAAGACCCATCAACAAACTATGGAATTGTTACCTTTTATATTAAAAGACCTGCTCTGATTTCGTGTCAGGACTTCGTTATTTTGAAAATGGTTCGATGAGAGGACAGCTGTTAGTTTGGCATTTAAGACAGCTACCTTTAGCCGGTGGTATACAAATCGAGTTATGAGTTTGATTATTGGCTCCATTAAAGACCGCCATGCGAAACAATGGAGTTGCCAGTTTGTAAAGACTTGTTTGAATTTGTTCAGGTTTGTTACTTTTTAAAATCGATCTTTGATGAGGAAATTAGCGCTAGCTAGCATTTGTTGTTCCAGCTTCACCTTGGATGAGTCGAGCAGTAATGATTGATTCTACATGAAAGATTGTGGCGCAAAATAATTGGGGTTAAGCTGCTCATAACATTGGAGTTAGCATCATAGTTTCCAGGCATATTTTGGAAGTTATGAAGAGATATGTCATTTAGTGTCATCTTCGTGATCTAAACGAGGTTTTAAGTTAAAATCCGTCTAGTTATTCTGTTAAAGATGTTAATTAAAATAAAAAATGATACGAGAAATGAAATCTGATATTTAGCTCATTATGCTTCAACGCTATGTAAATTTCAACTGACTTAATGGAAACAGTATATATATATATATATATATATATATATATATATATAAGTATGAATGTTAATTACACTTAATACTTTACTCTAATAATTCCTTCATTTATTGTATTATTATATATTTATGTTTTTTTTACATGTTTTATTTTTTTCATAAATTATTTCTATATATTTTCATTATGTTGGTAACATTTTTTTTAAATTTTCAATACTGTGTTTTCTTTTAAACTTTTAATTCTATTAGCATCCTATTTTGTATATTTTTACACGGTAGATACGTTCCTCAGAAAACCGTGCAAAAAAATATTCGCGTAAAAAAAATACATGCGACAAATGGTAAATTTGGGGATATGTTCCACAACTTTAAAATATCACGTAAGATGAAAAAAACTATAAATATTTTTCCCAAAAACCGTGCAAAAAAGTAATAATGAAATCCATATTACAGATTTATGGGAAAAAAACAATTCATTTTTGTTACAAAATATTAAAATTAGTGTACAGTGAAAATTCAATTTATAGGTACATACAACATAAAAAAATTCAAATTGAATTTAGTACTAAAACTACTAACTAATAACTACTCATCGTTACTTGATAACAAGCGTGAACGTTTATCACGAATTGGATCAAAAATGATATCATCGGTAGGTGTATCAGATATATGAAACTCAAATGTCTGCTTTGATTCAAATGATGAATTTCCTTCGTTATTACATGCCTATGTTGGTTTTTTTTATTGTTATTGTTACAAAGTCTGTTATTAGCGGGTTTTTTTTTTTTTTTTTTTTTTTTTTTTTTTATTGTTACTCCAGTTGCTAAGATAATTCTTGATATCTTGCTATATACAAAACTTAAGATTACGTTAAAATTGTAATGCATGCTCCATATCAGGATCATGAGTAAGAAAATGCTCCATACTTATAGCAAATTTCATGCCCTCGTGAATTAAACCAGCTGTTAACAGATGAACATCTTCGACTTCGTCAATATCGACTTCTTTATTATCATAAACTGTCTTAAATTCGACCAAATCGTACTTATCCAAAGGGCTTTCTGGTATCAATTCTTCGATATCAGCCGTTTGCGCATTAAAAATTTCGCCACCAATTGCATTTGATAGAGTTATAATTTCGGAACACACAGCTGATTTTTGTACTACGAAACTTCCATTTTGACACATGCTGGCAAAAAAAAATTCCATCAAACATTTAAGGTCGATCGGCACAACTGTTTGATGGCAAAAGAAGCACGTGTAATACAATCCATAATCTTAAACTTTCTCCATGCTTCCACAACAGTCAAATTTCCTACTTCCACTGAGTCTATGACACATGTATCACTGACACATGTGTAGGCATAAACCGTCCGTCTTCTAATTACACTATCAAAATTAGAATTTTTATGGAAAATTGGGGGAGATTCGTGTAAGTACAAAAAATTCGTGTAAAAAAATATTTTAGTGAACCGTGTTATTTCAAAATCGTGTAAAAAAAGAGTTGTGTGTGTGTGTGTGTGTGTGTATTGGAGATTAGACTTTTGATAATTAGCAATATAATTGATATTTAAAAATTTAATTAATTAATAATCTTTGTGTGATAAAATTTTATTAAAAGATTGAATTATTTATCATTTGCATGTACTCCGTTCTTCACCAATTTTCACAATTCAATTATGTTTGATATTCAGTAAATCAAATATCAAACATTATGTCATAATGCATACCCATTGCTATGTTAGACCGAAATGCAGTACATACTATGCTGCCAAAAACATGATCTTGACCTCTAGGCATTCACTGCATCTCAACCAAAATTTTGTATTTTTTAATATATCAACAAAATGGATATTAGTCCCCGGAACCTCTAGAATTTATTAGAGCGATAAGTCGTCTAGGATTGACACTTTTTCCACTAATTTTATGTCTAGTTATGTTCTTGCATTTGGGTTGGTGGTTGTCAATCCAGATTGTTTATCAATATCGTTCTTACAATATTTTTAGTTGTAGAGCTAAATTTTACTTTGTATGTTAGTATAAAATTTCATAAATTCCAATGTTGTAAATAAAGAAACTAATGCAGTTCATATGAATAACCATTCATTAAAAGCATCAACTACGTTTTCACTAACTTTTCTTTGTATACAACTAGTATTGGAATGATTGAATGTATGTTTTACAACATAAACCCCAAATATGTGTTATCTTACATTTATTCTTTAAATGCTTAAAAGAAATCACTAATGTTTTAAAATCTTGATAGAATGTCATATAAAAAGATAGGTATATTTAGTTAAGTAAAATAATATCAAATATTAAAAATGTAATGAGTTTGGTATCGTTTTACTCCTTGGGTTTGGTATCGTTTTATTTTACTAACAGGCTAGTCATTACGAAAATACTTTTTTAAAAATCAAATTATGCAAATCCAGAACATAAATTACTGATATAAAATGATTCTGTGATCTCTAGTGTGGACACATGATTAAAATAATTCAGAAACTTGATTTGATTAGTAGAATTAGAGCTTCCTTTCTAGACAATGGGTGTATAAAATTATGAAGCTAAAATAATAGCACTATGTCTGGCGAGTTCATTAGAGTTAGTATCCGCTTTTTTATTGTTTTTTTTCCCTTTATCATTGTCAGTTTGTCACCTTTTGTTTATCCATCTAGTTTTACTTTGCTGTGGTTAATACCATTCATCATGTTTTTCTGAATAAAACATCCCCTCTTTTTTCCTATGCAAAAATCATACTCAGAAAAAAATGCATGATAAAGGTATTTTATGTGGAAGTACATAATTTTTTGTTATATATATTGTCTACACAATTACAGTAAGGCTTTCATTATATTATATTAGAAATTTCTAATGAATGCCAATGAATATTCAGCGTAGTATTTTTTGTATTTAAGACATCATAGTTTGTGAATAGTTCAACAACACATTTTAAATATGAAGTTTTTAAAACCAAGCACTTTACGAGTATATGTTCACACTAATGTAGGCAATTCTGCAATTAAATCATTACATATAAAAATTAAACTTGCGAAACAAATATTTAATCAGAAATGTATAATTCATAAGCATAAGTTACTTTAATTTTCGTCATCTTCACATTTTATAAATAACAATGTTTATAACATAAGCATTAATATTTACTTTATAAGTATCATTTCACTAATTCAATCTATTCTATTATACAAATTGAGATATCCTACTATTATAGCCTAAAGTATGTCATAAAATTCCCAAAATTAATTAAAAGATCTAGGAAAAAGAATCCTACGATTGGGAAAAACTTCATTATTTTAATTTTGAATAACTTATGCAGTTCCAGTCATCTCAAACGAAGGTAGATACATTCAAAATGAAATAAGAACTAAAATAGTTTATTTAGTTTGATTAGATGATTTCTACATTGGATCTTATTTCACCCCAAACCTTGATATATTAACGCTTTAAATTGCATATTTTGGATGCAATTTCACGCCATTTTCTTTCCAGCGCATTTTTAACATTTTTTTCTCCAAGTGTGGGACTGAAGTATAATTTTACATGAGTTTAATGATTATTAGTCTAAGAAATAAAACAAATATATGCTTTACCTTGAGAAAAACTGAATTTTAAGAAGCAGTGCAATTTAAAGCGTTTAATATATCCTCTCGACTGTGTCTGAAAATGCCGTTATATAACAAACTAAAAAACATAATTTACTTAAGTTCTTTCAATACTTACATAATCAACATCGGAGTTTAATTCTGGGTTCGCCAGAAGAAGTCGAATCTATTAAAACAGAATAAAATCATATTTACAAAGCAAGCCGCACAATTGTTTCAAAAAAAAATTAATAATATTTCATTTGTTTTATTTTTTTAATTGTGTTATAATTAAATAAATAATTGGTAACCAATGTATTTATTGCCTCTTTATTTCCATATTTTTTTCTTTATTTCCATATTCAAAATAGTTTCTTAGATTTTGCTTCAAAAGCACATTCAATTTACTTTCTTTTTTTTTTTTTTTTTTTTTTTTTTTCTTTTTCTGATTACAAAACTTGATAGTAGCCATTGCTTTCAATGATATATTTTCTTGCAACTTTGTAGCAAGTTTGTCCACCCATTTTGTATCACACATAAAATAATGTTCAATCAGTAGGGTATTTTTCGGTTGCACAGTTTTTCTATGTTAAGAGGTTGAAGTACATCTGCCTTCAGCAATAAACAACTTAAGAAGCATTTCGTAAAACCTATCATTTATTTTAGAGCGTAAAAAACGTTAATTTAAGGGATAATAATCAAGTACCGACCCAAAATTGTTGCCCATTATAACGTTTTCATATTAATTTCACTCAAAAGCTGAAAGTTTAGATTCATGTTTTTGATATCACGTTTCTCACATACTTTCGACAGGAGGGCATTCTTTCTCTCTCGCGCTTTCTCGTTGGTTTTTCCAGCAGTTATCAGCATGTCTTAAACCTCTTGCTGCTTTAATTTCGTATAAATTTGAGGATGAAAAATAATATCTTTCTTGTTTTCTAGATAATGTCCGTATAATTTTCGTAGCCCTAAAGGTTTTACAGCAGCACTTTCACGAAATTTACTCTCTAAATATATAACGTGTTTTGTTTACGTTATGATAGGCATTGACTTTAATCAAGAAGGTAATGGTTTTAGTAAATTATAGGTGACCCAGAAATAACAAAGCTGAATATTTTATTCATTTGAAAAATCCTCCCTTTCCTCACAATCTGTAGGACTCTGTAATTTTGTGATTCAGCCACACATCATGAAATTCAGTTATCATTTAATAACATACTTAAGCTCCATTTGGTAAAAAATATTAAAAACATTCGTTTCATACTACTTTATAAAAACTTAACATTTCCACATGCAAAAAATGATATTATTATTTTATCAAGAAATCATAAATTCACGAATTATTAGATTTGGAATTTCATCCTGTTACTCAGTATGAAATTGCTCAAGGTTTTCATTAGGTAATGTTAACCTAATAACAAAAATATCGATGGCAAAGAGCCAGGCTGTCATCGTTAACCGTATAAAAAAATAAAGCGACGACATAGAAGTCAGAAAGTTATTAGTTTGAGACTTTTGATTACTCTGAGGAACGACGTGAGATATAATTGAGGGTTCTGCTCGTTAAATCTAATGAATTCTCATAATTCTCAAAAAGAGTGACGTTTCACGACGTGGTGTTGCATTTGAGAGAATCGGATGTTAGACTGTTATCCTAGAATCATGTCTCAAAATTGCCAAGTCTGTGTCGTTAATAACCGTTGTTCTATTCTGATACGACATTAATATTTAAAATAATAATAATAAACATACTTTTCGCTTATGATGGAACTAGTTTTGAAATTGCAAACAGGAAAGGTAAAAAAAATAGTAATAAAATGTTAGGTCGAGTATGGAATATTTACATTAAGAATAAAACAAATATTCTAATTTCCCCCGGAATTAATTTCATAAAATAATACTGCATTACCTTAAGACTAAAATATAAGCTCTCTACCATATTCTTTGATGGCTTTGGATAATTTTTGAATTATTTTAGCATTAAATTATTAAAAAACTGCTAATTAAATTCTTGTTTTACTATTTTTAAAACTATTAATGATTATGAAGTTAAGACAAACGTAGAAATTTTATAACATTTAAATAATTTTTTTGCACAATTGGATTTCTTAGAAATATGTTAACCGTAATGCGTATTGACGTAAGAAAAGACAAACAAAATAGCGCAGTTATATATATAATTTGTTTATATAATGTACTTATCAGATTATGTTTCATTCACTCATGTAATACGCTTAGAGTATACAGCTGTTTTTTATATAATCCTCTTTATATTTTGTTAATTAAGATAAGTAGCTACTCTAATAAGAGATGCATAGAAGAATGTTGATATTTTTATCCATTGCATTTGACGGCTTTTCCAGTACAAATATATCAATTTCTTTCTGTGTGATTTTTTGTAGCTTTGCAATGGATTTTTGAATTTGCTTATTTCAGTATGATTGTATTAAGCTTTACATCTCTTATACAGAAGTTTCTCTGTATAATGATAAAAAAGGTTTATTAAAAAAAAAGAAAGAGACTGACAGAAAAAGAAAAATGTATATATTGCAAATACATTCAAGTAGGAATACATTCTTTAATAAGTAATTATTAAGAGTGTATTCCTACTTGAATGTATTCCTACTGCATTTCGTAGTGTGTGTGGGCTTATAATTTTCCGTATTTCTCAAAAGTAAGGAATTTACCCTAAAATAAGTTCACATGTTTGTTTGCAGAAGAATATATTTAATTTTCGTTTCTTATGTTTTTATTTATTTCACTTATTGCAGTATATTTCGGTCTGATTTTTTTGCAGTTCCAATTACATTATAATAGATGAGTACCTTATCACATTCAAAAGTGAACATTAAGTACAAAAAATTATCTAATAAAACCTCCAGTCATCTGTATGACATTTTTGAATAATTGTTGAAAATATAAGAGACATTTTAGACTGAAAAAACAACAATCGTTTAAATGATCGCGATAAATCTTTTTAACTGCCTACCATTAATTGGTACAGTTTTTCGTTTTGAAGTCGAGCATTTGTCAAACGAAAAGATCACTAGGCAATCCCCGCTTGTACAATTTACTCCGGCGAAAGGTCATATTTTACTTTTGAATTTTACTGCAGCATTAGAAAGATTTAGTTGGGATTAATATGATGCCAGATAGTTTCACAAGATTTATATTACTTTTTAGAGATATCCTGAAAGACTCATAGACTTCTTAAATATCCTTACATCGGTTAAATATCATATATTTAACTATTATTAAGTCATTACATAATTGAAGCTTATCGATGTTTTCTAACTTTATCGAATAACATAAAGGACAAATAATGTTTAAGTGGAAAAAATCCAGCAGTTAATTTTACGGTTGCAAAAATATAATTCCTATTTAAAAACCAGAACATTTTAATTTTTGTCATTATTTTATATTTTGTTTCATAGAACTATTTAGAACAGTTTAAAAAAATATCAAGTGTGAATTGATATTCTCGAAAAAAATTAATTTTGTGAAATCAGGAAGTAAATAATTTCTTCTTAATCTTGAATTAAAAGTGGAAATTATTCATCGGGTTTTAATATTGTATTTTTGAAATATAATTTTAAAATGAATTTTAAGCTTTGAGTTTAAGCTTATTAACATATTGTGTTCCTTTCTCTTGAATTTGTTTACAAATATATTACTTATACACCTTTAAGAATTTCACGAAAATAAAAATCGTTCAATGGCATTTTGATAAAAAATGTAATTGCACATATGCTTTAAGATTTAATAAAAGAAATACAAATGATTATAATTTTTTTTTCAATAACAAAAAGTTCATAGTTTTATATTTATATCAACATTAAATTTACTAAATTAAATAAGTAAACCCTGCTCATAAATAAGTATATATTATAAACAAAGCTAATATTTTCATTCATATCAATGTATTTTCGTTGGCTAGTAATTGTACAAAGAACAGCAAAAATATTTCAGATATAATTCCTTTTTCTATCAAAGCATTGGTAGTAAAAACACCCAATTTTACTTTTTTAATATTGTTGCGAACTTGCAATAGCGTTTTCCCACAGTATTACACTTATAAAGGAAGAGAGACCTTTTCAGAGATTTCATCGAATGCCAAGGAAATCTTGAGCAATTACCCTGCCCCCTTCCAATTTTAGCGACAAAATGGTGGTTCTCGAAAATACTGGAAGTTTGTGAATGTCTCGATTAGAGCGAAAGTTATGGACTTTTCTCGAATTTTCCCTGTGACGTCACATCCAGACCAGAACAGCTATAAATATGGAGAGATGCGAAGTCGGAGCTGTTTGGTTGGATATTGGTCGAGTGAAGCTGTCGAAAATGGCCTAGCGAATCTGTGGAGAAACGGACTGAATATGTCTGGAAACATCCCGTATCTGTCCGAACTATTGGAAGTTGTCGGAGACCATGCGAAGTATTCCTTTGGGTATTTGTTCGTAGTGTGAACTAGTAAGCTGTGAGCTGAACTTTATTGAAAGCGTTGTATGTAACTGTCACTAGAAGTACTGTTTTGTATCCTCGTTGCTGATTTGTTAAAGTGCTGTTTTTGTTCCTGTTACGTTGCTAACCTATACACAGATTGTACTTCTTGATTGTGCTGATAATCTGTTCAAGTTTTGCTATTTGTGCTGTCTAATGAGTATACTATTGTTGTTTACTACTGATTGTTTGTCTACTGATTATTTGTGAATAAAAAATCATTTGCCATTATCTTCCTTGTTGGACTGTTTTCACTGTAAACCATGAGAATATAAATTTGTGTAACACTATCAGGATAAGATTATTTGTTACTCCAATAACTTAAAATTCAATTTATTCAAACAAAATGAAAAATTTAGAAATAAAGCATAGATTCTTCAAATAAATTTTAAAACTTTTAAATAATTTTACTCAGCGGTTTTTCAGACTATCATTTTTCAACCGTATAAAAATAGTTTCTTATAATCTCTGTCATAAAAGTCATAGGCGAAATATCTGCACATATTGTTCTAACAAATTAATTGAAGCTCGGAATAAAATAATAAAGAAAAAGTAATGGTTGTAGTCTGGCTTTCGAGTACAGTTATGAGAATATTATACAAAAACTAACATGAAGGACCAAATAACTAATAAGAAAAGCATTTAATATCCATCGCTCCGGGGATCTAGCATTTTTTCAATGCGTCAGCTGGAAAACATGGGACTCGTCGGTTAAGTATCAAAAAGAGGCGTTGTTCATATACAAGCATTTTGTGTGGGCTTCCTTTTGTCAACATGCAAAGCATATGATCATGTCGAATCCATCGTTTTTGTTCTTTCGGGGAGGGTTCCTGTGCTCCACAAACTTTACCTAAGAGACTAAAAAACCAAATCGATTATCAAAATGATTCATTGCTTAAAAATGCATTAACCTATTATTAGCAAGCGAAGAAGTTTCAACAAAATATCTTAAGGAAGAATTCAAAAAGCGTATTTTGTTTTTAAGAATAATAATATTTTCAAGTTGTAGTACAAAATTGCTTAACTTATTTTGCTAACATCAGTAAGTGTTTTATTTCAATTTGCTACGCAATGTACCACTCGAATTATTCAGCGTAAAATTGTTTTTAAAAAAAAACAATTGTGATCTAAGTACCGTAATTTTATTATTACTATTATTATCTTCGAATTGTTATTAATGTTGTTGTTTTGCTGGGTCTTTTGATTCAAACTCAGGATTGCGTAGTTTGTTGCCAATAGCTCATTGCTTAACTTTAGTTCATTCTTTTTTTTTTTTTTTTTGACTGTTTGAAGGAAGAAAAAAAAAGAATTTCTAATTGATTACTTCATTATCATTTTAGAATTTTATAGCCATCACCTTGGAATAGCTTTCATATCATACATTAATTTGAGCAAAAAATAGCATTATTCATTCAGTAAAGGTGTGTTGGTATATATTTATTGGTCTCACACACTTTGGAAAAAGACAGCAACAAAAGATTTTAAGCCTCGACAAAAAGGGACATAATTATTATATATGACTGACTTATGAACCCTGAAGTCACATGTGTTAACTAGTATCTGTTATTGTATTATCGAGGAAATATTTCAAAATTTACTCGCAATTTTTAATTATTCGTTACATAATTTATCTGAGTTCTTAAACTTAAAAGGGGATATTTATCTAAACAAACGTTGCAAATTAAGTTTTAATCCGTGATCGGCAGTCAATTGACTTTTTCTACGAGATTGTAACGGTTGTGTTCTCTTATATTTATAATAGAAAAAAGTAAATTGTGCCATAACATCAAAGTAAACGTTATTTGGTTAGTAGAAAAGAGGTTTACAATCTTCCTCAGAATATAAAACAAATTATAGAAAATGAAAAATCGATGAAGAAAATAAAAAAAAAACTAAGCAGTAAATCCAAATATTAATCTCAGACTTTCGTTTGGAAGATATTAAAAAAAAACTAAAAGTTTTAACTCTGAACAGATTTAGCTATCTATAAAAAAACTATCAGATATTAAATGAGAAATATCAAACTAATATAGATAGTTAACCTACCAGATTGAAATCCAAAATTTTTTTCTGCTTCGATTTCCGCAATGCGCTTTGTTGTATTTGCTTATTCAGGAAATTTGAGGAAATTCTTAATAAATTGGAATGTTTGGGCGATTGTATTAATACCAGAAAGTCTATATTTATTTCTAGTTCAAGTCTATTTATTAGTATTATGTAAATACTTGACTACTTAGTACCTTGTCTGTTTACTTACCTTTATATTTTGCCTTGCACCTCAAAAAGATTTAAAGTTTTCAAACAATTTTGATATTTTTAATTACGATAAGAATAAGTGATAAAACTCACACACGATGAATAATTATTTCTCCTTAAAAGTAATATTCGCCAAATATATAACTGATTTCACATCCAAATACTGTGTGTAAAACAGAGGTGTCGAACCCGCGACCCAAAGAGAGAGTGCGGTACGAAAGAAATATCACTATCCAATGCAAGGTAATATTATAACTCCAGAAAATTAATTGAAGGGTCCTTGAGCCGAAAAATTGCCTTTTTTGAGTCAAGTCTTCCCTCCTCGCCTCTTTTCTTTCATGTCTTATATAAATTATGCCAAAAAAGTTGCGATGATATTGCCTTAAGCTATAAGCTAATCAACATTGGTAATTAATTCGTACTGACACAAGCGGCCGGAAGTAGATAACATCGGGTGGGAGTCCACATAGTGGCCAACATCTACATTATTTTACGATAGACAGCCTTAGGTTGGTTTTAAACAAGGCCCCTTAGTTGATTGAACTCAATAGTCTTTCTACTAGTTGACAGGTCTGAAAATCCTAGCATCAAATATTGTCTTTTGTGTTGATTCTACTAGTTGGGATGAGAGAGTAAGAGGCACTTGTGCATGTGAGTGTTGGATAGTTGCCTAGAGATGTGTGTGTTGAGTGAGAGTGAATATATACAGACGATTCTTATTTAAAACTAACATCTGTTACATTCCCTGTAACTCTCTCGGTCAACTGCGTTTTGTCTGAAATTGATTTTATTCATCTAGAGAACCCAAGTAGCAAATGCCATATCCCTATGATTCATTTTACTATTGTAATCAGATAGTTTATTATTGCAGACATGTATCTATCGACGCGTCGATTCTTTCAATATTTCTATATAGTTGTGAACAGTTATACGACAAGGCAGTTGAGGATTGACCCTGCAAGTGTTTTTGTAAATTGATGAAAAGTAACGAATTGACATTGAATCAATGGTTTCTTATCTTCTGTTTCAGGTAGTTAAACATAATTTTATTATTGAACCTTGCTTTCTATATTCTTGCTGTTCTATCATAAAAACAAATATTATCATTTAATTCTATTATTATCCTTACTTTTACTTTAACCAAATAAACAGTTTTGAAATTTTACCATGGCCTCTATTGCTCAAGAAAATCCCGTGATAAAAAAAAAGGAAACATATCGGTGAAAAAAGATCATTCAATGAAAAATGGACAGGGGACTATTCGTTATTCAGAAGAACAGTGAGGCACTGTGTTTAATTTGTCGTGTTCTCATATCTGTCTTCAAGAGTATAATTCGAAAATGTATTATATGCTAAAACATGTCTCCAAAATCGATGAGTATCTAGGATAATGTCGTAAAGGCAAAGTATCGATGTTAAAAACCGGCCTTTTGTTTTCAAACAGTTGCTTTTTTAACAACGTTATAGATCAAACATGATCTTTTGTGAAGGTTAGTTATGTAGTCGCAAATTTAATCGTGAAAAATATCTGAACTATTTTCAGGAGTACCATTTCATAATATACCAAAATAATCTTTGCGGAAAAGATTTAAAAACTGATCATGTTATGCAAATCGTCTTCAAGACTATGAATTTTACGAGGCCCTAGGAAATGAATCTTCGCCATTTGAAAATATTCATTAAATGTGTGGATGATGAGTATGGCGGTATCATATACTTTATAGAAGTAAGGTGGCTCAGTTGGGGCTGAATATTAAAAAGATTTTATGATGCACTTCATTAAATCAATTCGCTTATGGTTTCGAAAGCAAAATGTACCAGAACTTAATAATGCCAACTGGCTTGCAGAATTAGTATTTTTGGTAGATTTTTTCTGCTCTTTTAATGGACTTAAACATGCGTCTTCAATATTCTAAAACCCACCATATCTGTACAATGTTTCAAATTATAAATGTGTTCCAAACGAAACTGAAATTGTGGCAAACGCATATATATATATATAATTTTTTGCATTTCGAAAAGTAGGCCGAACATAATCCTGAAAATGGGAGGAAACATGCAGTTCAACTTTATGTTCTTGTACATTGTATTAATATTAATTGTCAGGATTTCGAAAAAAATAAACATAAGTTTTCATTTTTTGAGACTCCATTTACAGTCGATTTAAATATGCTCCCAGCCAATTTTCGATTGGAGTGCCTCTAAGAGTAGTCAGTTTGAAATCTGACTTACAATGCAAAGAGAAATTTCCTAAAGTCTCTTTTATACGACTTTTAAAAATCATACCTGTACAAAGAAAAATACCTGCACCTCGTTTCAGGATTATTTATTATTGAAGTCATCATTGTTCGGAAGCACTTACTTTTGTGAGTAACTATTTTCAATAGTGAAGCACACGAAGAATAAAATTAGAACCAGAAAATCAGATGAACACCTTGAGAACTCCCCAAGAGTCGCAACAAATTCATTCGAATTAAATATTAGTGCATTAGTTTTTAAAATTCAGTGTCAAATATCACAAGTTGTTAAGTTTGTGAGATATTGAATGAAATATTGTGAATAAAATGTTATAATAAAATTTCGTATAAGATCTTCAAAATAATGTCACTTTAATTCCATGTTGCAGCCTTTATAACACAAAAATCATATAATGTTAGGTTTAAATTACTTGAATAAGTTAATTATGTGTTTTACATTTTTATTTTTTGCTCTTGAGCAGTTGATAGTGTCTTAGAATTATATTTATTTTGTGCTGCATAAATAATTCATATTTTTCCAAAGCGGTTCGGTGAAGCAAAAATGTTTAATATTTTTGGTCCTGGACTAATGAACGCTATTAAGATAAACAGAATCTGCTTTTTTAGCTGCAAAATCACTTTAAAAATGATGTTACAGATTATTTCTAACAGTTCTATAAGCTTAATTCTTTTTATTGAAAACGGCTCATTTCCTTTTTAATTTGCTCATTCTTCTCCGATCCAAATTGCGTCAGTATAACATATAAAATTTGAACAGTCATTATGATAAGCAAATTTATAATTTTAAATTCACTAAATTAGATGAAAATGTTAGTTTACAATTAAATACACGTCCTTTTATTCACATTTACAGAATTTAAAATGTTATTAAAAATAAACAGGCCTATCAAATAACATAAATATAGGGCCTATACTTTTATCCAGACTTCAAGAGATTCAGTTGTTTTGAGAAGATAAAAGCTTTCTAGGGTAGCTGTCTTCCAAACAATGGAAGATTGATAGTGAAATAAAAAAAAATGTCGTATATTTCAAGAAAAGGAATTTCCTCTATAACCCATATACCACAGTCAAAGCAGGCAGTCACAGTAGGAATGATATCTGGGATGCAAATATAAAATTTACTATTTTTTTCTATGTTTATGCAATGTTTTTCTTCCCTTTTTTCCTGATACTTCGACGAATATTTTTGCTGATTTTTTTTCCTAAGCAATTATGCAGTAAAACATAGTTTTTCAATTATCGTATGTATTTGAAGCGGAACATAATTTATGTAAAATCTTTTTAAATATTTACAAACGTGTTTTTATGACAAGATTTGTATGGAAAATAACAATTCGAAAAAAATCATTTACTCTCTCTCTCTCTCTCTCTCTCTTCAACAAATGTCTCGCATCTTAAACACAGAGAAATAAAATTATTATTGTAAAAATATTCTTTAAACATTTCTTGTCAAATATGAAACAGTTCTTTTTTAGAGAAACTTTTAACAGAAAATTGTCAACATTTAACAAAATAGTATAATAATTATAGATTTTGTTGACCAGACTATTGTATGTATTTTTTAAAGAAAATTGTATGAAAAATTAGGACTAATAAAATATTTATTTGAATAGAAATATACTTTACTGATAGGGAGAAAGGGAATGATATGTTTTTCGTGAAATTATAATTCTTCTATATCCTTAACATATATAAATATCAATTGGCATAACAGCTTCTTATTCAATATAAAAAGCTGTAATTAAACAAAATACAAATCTCTTAAAAAAATAACTTTTACCTCTAAATTCAAGCTCCAAACATTATCAATGGTCACAGTTCTTTTTAATGTTAAATTCGTCTTAAAATAAATTATGTCGTTAAATTTTTCCTGGCATAAACATAACAGCCCTTTAATATAAGTTTTGGCTTCTTTTAATTTGATATTAATAGCTTCATTTAATCTATTCGCTGGAAACATTTCAATAATTAAATTAGAAATATTCTTATATTGGTTGTGTTAGCATGTAAGTATATATTTAAGCTTTTTTTTTTTTCGCTTCGTTAAGAAATACATTGTTTAGTTTTTATTTGAAAAAGTAGCTATATTATAAAAGTAGATAATGCTTATCATAAAAATAATGATGAACTTAAAGAAACGTAAAGAATCATTTTAACATTACTGTAAATAAAAAGTATCAAAATTAAAATTGAATGATGGTTTTATAAAATCTAAACAAGCAATTATAAATGACAATACGTTTTTAATCTAAAATTAATTATCTAAAATATCCACAAGATAATTTTTAAATTAAAATATGAGCAGTTTTTTGAAATTCAGAGTAAAAAATGTATAAATATTGTGAGGTAATGAGAATAATTCATCGTAATCAATAAATTGCTCTTCTCTTTATGAAAGAAAAATTATATCCTGCTCTCCATCGTAAAAGTAAAGGTATTGTCCCAGCTGCATTATCAGGCCTGTGTGACAATAATACTGTTAAGTTCCATTACCACTGTATGGTTCTATGAAAATCGCGTTCGAGTAGAATAAACTTCCTGCTTTAGTTGCATATGAGGAATATATAAACATATTTAATAACAAAAAATTTGAAACAATAACTTCGAAGAACATATTCAAAAGAATAGTTTTTTTCTGTCTGCCGTGTATATGAAATATTGAAAATAAGCCTTCTCTCCTCCCATTGCAATTTACGACCTGAAAAAATAAATTAATAAAAGTAATAAATACAGAAAAAAACATCTATGCAGTCTACAATTTTTACCAGACAACAAATGAGACCTAGACATGAAATGAAGAAATTGTTATTCATGTGAATGGAATATTTAACACAAGAAAAAATATGAGCTTTCTTACAGTGCAAATAAATCCTAGATATATTTCATACTTCAAAATCAGGTTTTGATGATTCGATGCACAAGATTTTCCTGTTAATAATACGTGGTTTATGCGTTTAAAAAATATTTGCTTTTCTCAAAAAAAAGTAAGTGCAGATGATGATGGAGACAGAAAATTCATTGCAAATTAATCGAAAAAAAAGTTTGTCTACCAGATCAAATTTTACACGTAGACGAAACTGGTTTGCTGTATGGAATTTTATAACCATTATCTTCCATTTCTTTCATTGCGTAATTTAAGGTTGTGTTTTTGCTTTATAGTACTATGACACCCCGGCTTCAGTACTGTCACGTATGTGAGTTATCGCAAACTTAAGAAAGTTCAATCACCAAATAAAAAAGTCTACATAATCAGACTGTCAAATCTATAATTTTATTCTTTTTAAATGATAATAAAAAATCAATGCGGGTATTACGATTGGGAAAAGGAACCCTTTATGCGTCCACACCTGAAGATTAATATTATAAAATTCCATTTTTCTAACAAATGTCGTACTGGATATAAGTCAGTAATAAAATTTGTTAGTTGGATCCCATCAAATAGTCTTTCACAGATGATCACTCAACACTAACGTCGAGTGTTATAATGCTCTTTCTTCTCAGAGTAAAAATACCTCCAATTTCTATCTATCAAATCTTCCTCCAATCTCCCATTGGCTACTTCAACCTCTTATATCCTATTAACTACACCTCATTATATATATATATATATATATATATATATATATATATAATGATGTGTGGTTATTGCAGTATTACAATAGGTACTGTCAGCTTATATTGTGTATTTTTCACATTATATACAATAATAAATTCGACCTGTTAGTCGAAATGAAACTCGGTAGTAAGTAGAGGAGGCCTTGTAATTTGAAGATGAACTGTATTTCTCCTCACACTTTTGAAACTTTGAATTGCCTTTTGCATACAAGGATACAAAGGAGCAGTATTATTCTTCTCGTGAAAAGATTCAATAGTATATTTTTATTTTTCTGTTTAAAAAACCATAACGAGCTATTTTTTATTTGAAAATTTGATATTCTCTCTCTCATTTAAATTCCTACTATTAGTTCACACTCTCCCTATAAATACCTTGTTCATATTTTCAGACGTTAATGAAATACTTATTCATCCACTCAAGTTCAAATCCATTTTTTAAACTTGTAATGGATAACACTTGATGTTAATACATTTTTTTTCAAATATTTATTCATTTAATTAAATTTAATTGAGGAAAATGTAGATTAGCCCAACTGCTTGGTGCGATTTCAAAAATTTCCAAACTTGGTGATTTATTTGGCTGAACGTTAAGTCCACGAAGCTGACCAGGATAGCCACATTTGGCAAAATACCGTCAAATAATTCCTATCGCCAAGGGTGGTAGGGCTAAACTGCATTCCAACCATTTAATTTACCGGATGAATTAAAAAACAAGCCGATACTTCTACTATGTCATTTGTCTTGCAAAGGCAAAGTTGGTAGAGCGTCGGCGTAGAATCTTCATGCCTTCGGATCGAATCTCGGCGAAGCAAAAAAAAATTTTATTTGGTTTTCAAATAATTAATTTTATTTTTATATGGGAGAAAAAAAAATTTCTTATATAAGATATTTATCAGGATATAAATTTAGGAATAAATACCGTCAGTGACGAAGCTTGTAGGTCGCTGGAAAAAAATTTCTTTTGCCACTTAATATTGTGATTCTATCATATGTATATGCATATTTATATTAATTGTAATTATTTAATAAAAAGTAACTAGAATAAAAATTTTCTTTGTTGACCTAAGTAGGAATTAACTTTAAAAAAGTTTTTTTTTATATTACTTGTTTTGTAAATTAAACTTAAGATTGTGATATAAACTGCGTAATCGATAAAAAAAATATTGATTGATATGGTTAAAAATATTTTTTTGAAATTCTAATAAATTAAAGCATAACATTTATAGTTGAAATATTCCGCAATATACTTTATATAAAAGGTGATTGTGAATTTTAAGAACTACTGGTCTAAAATTGTATCCAATAAAGAACCGATATTTTTAAGCCTACAAACTTTTGATTCAGAAAATGAGGACTCATTTCTGAGCATGCATTTTTTCAGATCTGTATTTAATATCACTTTAAAAAATATACTAAGATTCTTTTTCTTCTATCTCTTCATCCCAATTTAAAGAAAAATATTCTATAATTCTTTATCTGTTTATTGTATAAATTAGTCATTCTAAAACAATTAAATGTCTTCTCCAAAGTGTGATTATTAATACAAAAAGTCGTTCTAAGTGTTGTCTAAAGATAGATACATAAAAGAATTTTATACTATCTTAATTTTTAGATCCGCACAGCCTGTAATTAAATCACATTTATTTACAAACAACCCATATTCTTTAAGTTATTTATACTTACAATTCGTGTACCCCTCCCCTTTTTTTTAAAAAAAAAAGAAAAGATTTTCCCTCAAATTAATCAGCAAAATCTACAAATATATTTAAAATAGAGTCCATAAGGTAATTATTGCTGACTCATTCATCTTAGGTCTCTATTATTTCATCTACTGAATAACATTCAATATACTATTCAATTCCATCATACTGAAACTGTATTTCAGTGAGATGAAAGAGATATGTATGATTTAATTCGGTATTGATTCAGTATCAAAGAATTAATTATAATGCAAGTAAAATTATTGTATTCAGTACAATTTATATAAGAAATACAAAAGCAATTAGCTCACAAAAAAAAGAATTACGGAAAGTAATTATTAAATATTTATGATTATGCAATGACATGGTGAATGGTGTTTGATATCAAGAATAAAATGTTTTCGTTGTAAAAACAAACGGACAAAAATTTATAAGAACAATTTCACATTGTTAGTATAGATTCTTTAGTGAGCTAAATGAATACATTTTACATTTGCAACTCATTATTAACTTCTAAAATAAATATAATTAATTAATAACTATGTGTTGGAGGTTTTGGTTATTAGTTAATTATTAAGAACATTTTATAAATAATGCTTCTTATCTTAGACCCTAGTATTAATACAATATTAATATAATTAAACTTGACTGAAAAGTACGGGAAGAAAATTTCATGTCTTGCTTAACAAATATATTTTATAATTATTTTATTTATCTATGTATTTTTAAGGAACCATATTTGTAAAACTACATTTTAAGTAACAAAACAAATCACTAATATTTTATGTCAGATCATTTATTTTACTAAATTTATCGTACGTCATTTTCAATCTCGACAATAATTTCAAAACTTCACCAGAAATTTTATTTTTGTCAACTTGTATCAATCCATCAGTATTTTTTAAGTTCATATTTTATTCGATCAAAGTGAAAATGTCGCTTCAGAAATCTTAATTCTAGTCAAAATCTCAGAATTTATTAGTATGCAGTAACCACAGCGTCTATACGGTCGAACTAAAACAATGAAATTGGCGCCACTTCGTCAACAAATTGGCCACTTGCGGCTTTCAGTGATAAATGCGAGTGTTGGGAGAAAAATTATGTATCACGGATACCGTTAAAATAACAAATTAGTCAAGCAACCAGCTCACTTTCATATTCTATAATGCATGAGAGATTTTTTTTTCATCGCAGCATGGGGTTGTTAAAAAAATGCGGGGGAAAAAAAGGCAAATGTCATCATTTATCAAGTTAAACGGGAGATTCTTTACTCTATTTGTTAAGTCATTATTATAGATAACTACGACCACTTTTCGCAAGCGGCTTTTTTGTAGTGAGTACCACCCACTAATAAAGCATGTGTTTAAGTCAGAATGCTTTTAAATCACATTCGAAATATTCTAATTGTCAAATAAATAAAGAACACTCCATTATTTTCAGCTGTTTAAAATGCATGTTCTTGCATTTATAGTAGATCTCACTATGTTTTTAAGTTAAATTTCAACTCTTCAGTCTAATAAAAAAAAATTTGTATTTATACTAAAGATTATATATATCGTCATCAAATCCAAAACTTTTGTTTTTGTAAAAATATAAACATAGTGATTTTTTTTTTAAAAAAAAAGTAGTTATTGTAAATATAATAAGAGTATTATTACAGAACTTAACAGCAATTTTATCAATAATTGTTTAATATATGAGTAATACTTGAATCATTTAACACTTGAGATAAATATACATATATTGTTCAAAAAGATCTTTCGGTGAACTTCTGTTAAGGGCCCAGCTGTATTTCTTAATGGAATAGGATTGGATTTTTTTCACAGTTCAGATTTATTGCCATAATAATAAAAGAATAAAATTACTTATATTTTCTTATTTAGCTATCTCAATTTCAGAGAGCAAAAATTACGAAAATAGCATTACTCTCCTTAATTATTAAAGTTAATAACTTCAGAGCATAATTAAACATAGGATTTCAATAAAAGCTTATATGTTCAATTAATTTTGACCAATTTTGTGGAAACTTTCTGAAGGTTTCTAGATACTTGTGCAACGAATTGCTTCAGAAAATAGATAGCATTTCCTCTATGAGTAAAAGACCTATAGTTTTTAAGTGAAACATGGCCTGTTGGCCTATCAAATGAATCTATCAGAATAAATTCTAATTTTGCAGAAAATATCACTTCATTTTCATTAATATACAAGTATACTGCTGTTTGTAGAAAATGCAACACCATGAAAGAATCATCAGAATCAAATGAAATTTAATGCAGAAACGACTTGTACTGATACAAATAAATGATGAAATTTTCAAAACAAAAGAAACAAATTAAGCGTCCGAAATCAGTATTTGGTGCAGCCACCATGCGCTGCAATAAGTGCTGCTATACGACGTGGCATGGAGTCAAACAGATGTTGAATATCTGCTTGAGGAAGAGAATTCCATATCGCTTGTATGCGCAACCAAAGTTCGTCTTTGGAAACTGCAGGACGCGGATCACGAGCGAGACGCCGACCAACCATATCCCACACGTGCTCAATAGGCGACATATCCGGTGAATAAGCAGTCCAAGGAAGAAGTTGCATGCGTTGTGCTGAACAGAAGTCTCGAACAGTCCGCGCAACATGTGGGCGTGCATTATCCTGCTGAAAGATAGCTCCAGGGATGCCTTGAAGGAAAGGAACGACTTCGGGCTGTAGCACTTCACGGACGTACCTGTTGCTATTGAGATTACCCTCAATTCGTATCAAATTGGATCGTCCATGATACGAAATCGCACCCCAGACCATAACTCCGGGTGTTCGACCACTATGTCGTTCAATAATACACTCAGGAAGGCAGCGTTGACCGGCATAACGTCTAACACGAACACGGCCATCATGGGTCCACAAATTGAAGCGTGATTCATCTGAAAAGACAACTTGGTGCCAATCAGCTCGCCTGTCTCTGTGCTCAAGAGCCCACTGCCGACGCAGCCGTCGATGATTCGCCGTGAGGGGAATCCTGTATAAAGGCACCCTTGCACGCAATCCACGGCGCAGCAGACGACGACGAATTGACGAAGCCGACAATTGTACACCTGTAGCAGTAGACCAACGTGCTGCCAGCTGCCTGGAGGAAGCTGTGCGATCATTCACCGCCATGCGGAGCAGGTGTCGATCATCGCGCTCTGACGTCACCTTCTGTCGTCCAGTGCCTGTTTTTCGAGTTGTTCGGTGCTCGTCGGTCCACTGCTTCCAAACTCGCATCACTGTGGAACTGTTCCGCTGCATACGAGCTTCTATTGCGCGATAGGAAAATCCTCCTTCTCGAAGGCCGATTATCCTCCCTCGTTCAAACTCCGTAAGTTGCTTGAATTTCTTATTCTTCCGTCGTGGAGGCATACTCAGGTCTCACTAAACGTTTGCCACTAACAAATAATCATAGACTTTTTTCAACGTCCCGCTACAGCACTTTATTTATACGCTTTCAGCATCAATTCAGAGGGCGCTGCGCGCGCCGCGCACGCGCGATGGCTCTGAAACTTTATTAATTTGCATAATATCCTATAATTGACATTTGCTGCGAATTTCATTTGATTCTGATGATTCCTTCATGGTGTTGCATTTTCTACAAACAGCAGTTTATTTACAAAACAATATCCAAAATCTAAAGAAATTGCAACCTTTTTGGACAACTATTTAAATTTTATAAAATTATAAATCTTCAATGCGGCCAACACCATTAACACATATTATATCTATCTGCTCGATACGATGTAATGATTGCAAAGCAATTGGCGATTTTGCGTGACCTGGACCGCAAGAAGGCCTGCTTTAATTATCTGCGAACTTTTTCCTTGGGATTCCGCCGCTTCCGACGAAAATTGATGAATTGAAAACCCGAATAACTACAGCCATTCAAACCAAACACCAAACTTGCTAAAAGAAGTGTGAGATGAATTCTGTTATCGACTGGATATTCTTCCTGTTAATAATGGTGTTCACGCTAAATATTTATAGTTTCATAAACTTTATAGCATTTTTTTTATTAAATGTATTTTTTCCAAAAAGTCTTTACTGTCTTTAGCTTTGTAAAGTATCTCCTTAAAGTTGGGATATTTTTTGTTAACATCTTGTATTTTATTTCACTATTGATTTGTCAACGAAATAAAATTACCTATTGATCAGGTATGGTTAAGCATAAGTAACTTTGTGAGGTTCCCACTTACTATTAATTGTTTCATTTTATAAGAATGAGTAATTTTGTGAGGGGGCTGTTATTTTTAACTGTTTCATTTTGTAAGATTTATTTATGCTGTTCTATAAATGTTCTATAAAATCTACTTCTTCCGATAAGCCTACGTTCATTTCCAAAAGTTTGATTATGAAAATATGCAATGAGCTCAGGTGAACTGCATTTTCAACCTTTGCACATAATGACAATATTTGACCCAATCGAAAGGAAAGATTTATGTAACGAAGTGTACAATTTTAATGAAGAATATCATCATTCACCATTGTAATTGTCAAGTTGAATTCGTCTTTCTAGCTTCGTGAATTTTATAGTTGAAAAAATGCTTAATCTTATTATTTTCCGTCCAAATTCTTCAACTATTCTGTTTATACCCAACTGATGCTTAATATTGTTTCAACTTTCAAGGTGAGAATATAATGAAATTATTTAGATGAGAGAGATAAAAGAACTATATATATGTATTAATTCATTTTTAGTTAATCTGGATTTCTATAAAGTCTGGAAGTCTAATGGGTTATTAAGACTTCGTTTTTTTTTCAGATGTTAATTACACACTTAAGATTTCCACAGATATTTCTATGATCATCATGTAACTATATAGCTCTTAAGTGATTAATAGTTACGTTATTTTTCCCATTTCACTGACTATGTTGTCTTTTGAAGGATTAAAGAATTTAAAAACTTATTAGCAAATTAATGAGAATTTTGGAAAAATAGTGTGCTATTGTGCTTGTAATTGATTGAAGTTCCCTGAGTGTGACATTATGAATTTTAAATAAATTGTTGTAATTTTATTAGTTGATAAATAACTTATTATGACTATATAAAATAAAACATTTTATCCCACCCTTTTCTTATCTTCTATAAGGGAATTAATGAAAGAATACAAATAATTAATTATATCAGTTAATAGGTAAGTAACTATTTACATTTATTTACAGAATTTAGAAATTATTCAGAAAAGATTTGGGAGAGTCTTCTAAAATTTACTGTAATAAAAAATAATTTCTCACAATTATTCTTCATTATGTAATTTTCATCAATGAAAAATATGTTTTGAAATGAATTCTGCTGATATTAATCCGCAATCAGCTTTCAGCAAAACTGAATGTTTTCATTATAGACTTATTAAAATTATAAAATTTTCTTAGTACCACGAGGATTTGAATTAATTCATTTAACAGTCAAATAACAATAGATACATTTTAATGATTTTGAGTACAATCACTTTAAACTTTTTTTACTGTACAGATTTTAAAGTTATACACATTTTTAGGATTTGAACTGTTTGCTTTAATATTTAATAAGTAATAAACAACACATAACATATATGAAATATAATTGTTTTTGAACACTTCAAATTAAAGTATTGTACCTTTTTAAATATTTTTCATACCACATTTCGATTTCAAATGTTTGTCGAAAAAGGAAGAAAATGAATTCAGTGTTTATTACTTATTTTATTTATATATATGATGTTAACAACACTTACATTATGATTACTTAAAGGTCTTCTAAAACATAGCTTTCAAGTAGATAAATTCATTGCCGAACAGGTAAGACTGTACTGATTATAAAAGATTATAAATTGCAATCAGACCTCATTAAAGTAAAATGCCAGAAAAAGGTGCGAATATTTTATCGTCTCAGTTAATTCGTGATTTCTCCTAATAAAGTTGGGAAGTACAATCTATAAAGGAACCGATCTGAAGAATACCCATCCTTCGGCAAATGAAATAAAGTGAATTGAGAACTGTGTATTTTAATTTTATACTGATTTGAGAAATGTATAAACAGCGATTTCGATTGTGAAGGTATATTGAATGTGGCACTTCCTTTTTTTATGTTTAGAATTTTCTCCACGAATCGCATTTTGTGCTTATACAATATGTGAATTCAACGTACGATAGGTACTTGTTACTGAGTGCTCTGTTCATTTTAGATCAATAGTTAGGCATAATTAAATTTTCCGGAGAAATTCTAGTGAAAGCATAACTGCCGGGGACTGCAAACTTTTGGATTTTTTTTTTTTTTTTTTGTTCTTCATAACATTAATACTATACAAGCACATAGCTTTCAAGCAACATTAAATCAATTGAGCTCTACTCTTTATTTATTTTATTCTTTACTTATTAAAGTATCTGTTATAAAAATGGAGAAGGTAAATAATAGAACTTATCTCTGAACTTTCTAGGATAACCTTAGGAGCACAAAATAATTACTTTCAATTTTTGTTACGATTAACTGAGTTGGTTTAGCCTTTAACTTAGAGTGTTGAATTAGATATAGTATCTCAATATAAAAAGTATCTCAATAAAATATATACTTCCTTATAACTACTTAACTGAAAAAAGAAATACTGTTTAATAATTTTTAGCTACTGAATGAAATATTTTCTGACAAATTTTAGATGTTGAATGAAATACTTCTTTATAGTGATTCGTTTGTTATCAATCCGTAATAAAATCCAGTTCTGCACTTCAAGGACTGAAGTTTCATTTTCAACTTTCCCCTCAAAAATTTTATCTCCAATATTCCACGTGAACTTAATATTATTACTAATGAAATTTAATATTACGTTGACATTTCAAATTATATTTTCCATTAAACATAATTTTTTTTTTATTTCAACGCCAGTTGTAGAACACAAACACGAAAGTAAATTCTTCATACAAACTCATTTGATAGCAGTCGTGAACCAAGTGTGGAAGGACTGATAGTGTTATAAAAATGAAGATATATGTATAATTCTAAAATTATAAACTCTCACACATTAAGCATTATAAATAGTAACAAACAATGTAAGCTATATACTTTATATTAATTTTAAATGTTATCAATCGGCAATACATGCCATATGAAAAATGGTTGTAAATTGTAAAATTTACAACCATCAACCTTTAGTTGGAATTGAATTAATCATTAATATCATCTTAATATATTAGTTATGATTTTTAACTTTTTCGTAAGTTAAAATTATTTAACTTTTGAATTTAGAAACCTTATTGAATAAGAAATTATCATATTATATTACCCCCTCCTCCCAGTAATATGCACAAAAATTTAACAAATATATGTCCTCCCTAATTAAAAAAAATGCATGTGTGTGTTTATAATTTTTTAGTTACAATAATGTTTTATTCATGCATTCATTAAACTGACTCAGTGAAGAAAAGTATCAAGAATATTTAATTGCCATAAAAAATATTTTCAATTTGATAAAACAGAAAAAATTCATTTTCCTTTTATGTAAAATAATTCAAATTTGTTTCTTTTTAAAGTAAGAATTAGTTCAATATTTGGTTGCAGGATTTCTTGGCATCTTGAGTATTTCTTGTATCATACTTTAATATATGTTAGGAATAGTTATAAGTGTCACATAAATAGTTTATATATTGTTTATATCATACATCAGAAGCGCACAATGCATTAAAAAAACAATGTTTGATTTGGTTGCATTTAATTAGCATTGGACCAAAAAAAAAAATATCTGTTTTTCAATAAACAAGAATTAACCTCTTTTAGAGCATTGAAGAAATAATAAAGATATTTTATTGAATATTAAACAATATATGTACTTTCTTTCCAAAATTCAAAGAAATAAGTATTGCTTCATATTCAATTAGAAATTAAACATTGTAAACAGTATTAATATATTTGAAATAAATAAAAAGGTAGAATAAGTATAAATTATAATATCATTATTAAAAATCTCACTTTTACTTAAATTCATTAAACTAACTAAACAAAAACAAATCGTGAAATATGTGGGAGCTTTCAAGCGCCTCATCATTAAAAAATCTTTCAACAGTTGAGAAGGAACGGAATCACTCAGCTGAAACATGAAGTCAGGGATGGTGGTCGGGTGATGGTAACCGAGCTTTCAATTGATCGCGTATTTCGTCCATTGCTTTTAGACGGCTCCCTTACTGTCATTTTTCACGCCTGTACATGAACAGTATAAAGTATCTCTTTGTTATAAATGACAAGAAATTTTTCCCCCTAAAAGAAATTTACGATTACTGGGAAGCCGATAAGTTTCTTCGCTCCATTAACGAAAAGAAGCGAAAAACATTTCTCGTTCTGCGGTATTAAAGAAGTTTTACTTTTCTTCCAAACTTAGATTACTCATTTTCCTTAATTTCGACATCTCTAATAGAATATTAGAGATTATACCTAAATTTTTTTAGGAAATCGTTAAATAATTATTGTATACCTAAATGCTGATTCATCAGTCTGGGCTAGAAAAAAAAAAACGAATATCAGTTTCATTGAATACTTGATTATTTGACTAAAATGTTATCAAACCGTTTAGCACTTCCTCGATTAACGCAGATTCTGTATAACGTGATAATTTTGTTTCGCTAAATTTACTCTGTATTTTCTTGGCCCTCGTTATGTATCTGGTTAGTTTTATTTTAAATTAATTAACTTATATCTAAAAGACTTAACAGAAGGAGAAAATGAATATGTATACAATATAATGTAAGATACTTAGGCGTGTGTTGTGTGAGTACATAGTAAGCCAAATATACACATTTGCATGTGTTTACTTTGTAAATTAGGTTAAACGATAGCTTTAGCCGCTTTGGCCATGTCGTGCGTTTGCTTTCGTGCATTGCGTCCATTTATAGTAAAACAGTATCCATACTATCAATGCGAATTACATATGCTCTCCTAAAGAATCCATATGCATTATGCTTTGTAGATAGGTAGTTAAATGACTTTTAAATTAATTAGTTCTTTTCTATAATTATTTAGGTGTCATTTTTTTCCATTTTACCTACTTACAAGTTTGTTAAGGTTTCGCATCAATATTACTTAAATATTACAAATTTTATTATTGTATGCTTTTACATAACAAAAATGTGTCCATTTAACTTCTGTATAGGATTAACGGAGCTATAAAAACCCTCTTTTTCCCATTTTAAAAAAATGCTATGCACCAAGCTAACAAAAATTGGCAATAATCTATTTTATCGTGAACCGTAACCTGTCATTAGTTGGAATAAAAACTTAACTGTGACTCCCACTTTTTCTTTCAATAACAAAAACTTGCATTAATACAGGCACCTATTCACACGAATCATTAATTTAAAAATGCTTCAGTTATCCCGCTTCGATATTAATCTTTTTTCATTTACGGAAGACGAAAAATAATTGTAGTTAATTTAAATTTTACGCTAATTCTGTGCGTTCGTCCCCGATAATCAATTCGCGGCAACAACCCGTGAGATCTTCGCTCGTAGGGGAGATTCAAGCCAATATTTAACGATGCAAATATGTCCGAGAGATTAACTGTGTTTTAAGTAGGTGATTAATCTCGCAGCCACACCCAATCATGTATGATCTATTCTTTTAAAAGCAATTTTACTTAAACGCTAGCTAAAAAAACTTAGATTTGAGTAAACATCTCGATCAAATTTGGTCGTGAATTATCGCTTCTATGAATCACATAAATATTAAGTAAGGAAATTTGGCAGAATTGAGTTTCTTGATACTTTTACGCTCCTTATAGTTAGATATTCGAAAATGTGCTTAATCATACGCTTTTATGAATTTTTTTGTCTCATTTTTACGTGCGCTTAATAGCATTGTTGCATTGAATTATAATAAAAATAAATTATTAAACACTCAATTGTTGAAATGCTGTAATAGTGGGGTTTTTTTTCAAAAGTGCTAAGCATACAGAGAGTTTTAAAGCATTTTTTTAAAGTTGAAAACTATTCTGCAACACAAATAACTGAAACATTACTAAAATTTTACCTTAAATCGAAAGATAAAGATTTAATTTCATGCTTTGCAGATATTATGATTGTACTTATAAAATTTTTAGGATGTGGTATATTAATCAAATGTAAGAACGGTTAAACTTGCGAAAATCTCAGCGTAACTGATTACCACAGTAAGCGTAATCGATACTTTTTATTTTTATATCTAATCTGAAATTTTCACTTTTGGGTAAATAATTAAAGTGTTAGATGAGCGAATGTGTGTAATATGATCCCTTTTACTAGATGAGCGAATAAATAACTACTTTGCAAGAAGCTTTTTAAAAGTTTTAAAGTGATATTATAAAGTTTTATCAATGTTTATCCTTTTTACGAGATCATATGCAAATAGTTTAAGTATTTATGGCTTACCATTGGTTTTAAATAACATATCGCAAAATGTGATTAAAATACTTCTGCACAATATTTTTGAGGAAAAGATTTGTCTTAGAATGTACTCAGATAGTTCTAAAAATGTAGCCTTTTTGTTCAATCAGGGTTAACAATATTAGCCGACAATGTTTTAATCGTATACTTAACAGAACTTTCTCGTAATACTTTTAACCGGTTTATTTAAAAAAAAAATTCGCAAAAGTGTGTGGCATTTAATTATGGGTTTCTTTACCATCAATCATGTTTACTAAACCTGTCAGAGCCTTAAATTACAGGATTTCTCAACTACTTGGATGCTCATTCCATTTTTCGTATGTCATAAAATTATTTGATATAATTTGATTTTGCAGTTTAAAAATGTAATGTTTGAATCTTATGTTATTTCTTATATATGCACTTATTCACTGGAAAACAAAGTAATAATTTGTTTTACAGTTTTTGTTATTAAATAACACTTTTTATTAGTGATATAAAGATTTAAGATCAATGTTTCGGAGTCTGAAAAGTATTTTATACAGTAACTTAGTTTTAGTAAATTCATTTATTAAAATGGTTCGAATTAATCTCTTGTTCACAAAGTACTAAATGAATTAAGCTCTTACTGTTCTCAAATAACTCATTAATGTGGAAAATAACATTTATAAAGTATTTAATAAAAGTGACAACAAAGTACATTAGTATCAAACTCTTACGGTGTTATATATTTGAAAAAGCTAACTCTTCAAATTTAATATAATAAAATAGCATAACATTCCTAGAGGGGACTGTAATTATATTTTCTAAATAACTTTAAATGAAACAATTAACAAAATAATTTTTTATTTGTTATTTAATGTAATACGTATGACTTTTGATATTTTTTAAAACTTATTCTTATCAACTTTATACAAACAACGAGGTTGGTTCAAAAAGTACCCGTGTTACAAATGATAAATAGCGTATTAGGAATAGGAATGGGGGAGTGAAGATAACTTACTGAAGATAACTCCATAGATCGTTTTTCCTTTTTCTAAGAAGCCCATGAGTGTGACGTGTTTCGCATCCAAAAAATTCCATCGCCATAACTCTTCCAAACGATGAGACAGTTTTCGCTTCCTTTCAAGCAGATTTACCTGAAGCAACCCATTATATTGATTGTTGCTTAATCACTGGTGTATAATGACAAATTCATGTCTCAACGACGGTGACAACTCGACACGACAGCATGATGTGGCTTCAAATGGCTGCCAAATCAAAACTAACCAATGTGGATGGTTTTTATAGAAACGTTAACTCTTCCAGACTTTTGTCTCCTATCTGGCCGAAAATGTTTTTTACAATAAACTTTTGGTTCTACATGTGCCGGGAAGTTTATTAAGAATTCAAAAATTTACAGTCAAAAGTTACTTAAAAGATATCAAAAAAACTAATCAATGATAAATTCGTTTGTCTTGGCCTGACAAATGGCACCATAGAATAGTAACACTAACTTGTCTTAGATATACTATATGTCTTCGAAACCATGTACTTTTTGAATCACCATCGCAGATTTCTATAGCCAATTGAAATCAAAGCTGAATCCCCCCAATTGTATTGTATTTTTTCAATCTAATTTATATTCTTATTGTTAAATTTATGTACCAATTCTAAAATTCTCGCATTTTTATAAGATTTTAATTAGAAAATGAAACAATCATTTATATGATATGCATAATAATACTTAAAATTTTGGCTTATGCATTTACAATTTTCTTCTACTGAATGTTTTTGGTATTCACCATGTTTTAGGGCTTATAATAATGTAAGACAGCAGATTCATAAATGTTGATGTAATATTTTACATTGTTACCAATTTGAATTTGATCAAAATTAAGAATTGTTTTTTGAAGAATTTCTTATGAAAATTTTCTCTTTATTTTTTTATTCTTATTGTTATGTATTAGAAAAGAGAATAAGAGTACAATATGAATTTAAATGTTTAATATATTTCGTGAGTAATTTTATTAATTTTAATTATTTTAAAAACATGAAAAATAATTAAATTAATTTTATTAATTTTAATTATTTTTCATATTTCTTACTAAGAATATGAAAAATAACTAAACAAGTTTACGCACATAGTATTAATGTTTTCACGCACTGCAAATTAAATAAAACACATTTATGTATTATTTTGTACACTTTAGCTAGAGTATAATATGTAATGTATTGCATATTAAAGTATTAGAACAGGATTTTTTAAATTTAATTTTTTTTCTGTAAATATATTAAATGCTTTTACCTAAAATTCTCAATATACTATATAATAAAAAATCAATTTTAAGTTCTTTTTTACCAGCATTTTTTTCAATTTAGTTATTTTGAACACATAAATATATGAAAAATATTCGTATTGAGAAATTACCAAAGAAACTTTATTTTCACTATTCCTGATAAAATTAAAAAATATGTTCTGTTTAGTATTAATTTAATACAAAAAACGTGATTTTTTGTCTAAATTACAACCTATTCGATTTTTCCTCAAATACATAAAATAATCATATGTAATAAATGTATAGTGTTAAATCCATTTGAATAACTTTGAGGTTTTGATTCGAGAAATCTACAGAACAAGCGAATTAAAGAACAACTCTTTCAAAATGCACCAGAACAAGTTTGAATAGTTCATCCTAAAGAACACATTCTTTAATTGATACGTGATTTTACTATAAAACTTTATAAATTGTATTCACTTTTACTATTTTAAATATTATATTGTAAAAGACATGTATACGTACATGAATGTTTATATATATATATATATATATATATATATATATATATATATATATATATATAATTAAAATTTATACGACCACAATTAATGACTTTTAAAATGATGATAATATTTTTATTTCCCAGGAGTTTCAGGTCATTCATACTCCAATACCAAATCTTCTGGATCGTCTGATTCTTACTGTATTCAAAATTCATATGAGCAAACGAAAGATTTTTCCATTGAAATTTTTTCCCTTCATTTTTTTTTTTTTTTTTTTTTTCATTGGAAACGTTTTTGACTTGAAAATATTCAATATGACACCCTTGACAACCGAAATGTCATAATAATTTGCTAAAGAAAGAGAGAAATGAAGAGGAATTTTTTTTTCAAAACCTTAAGTGGCGAATTTCGACAATAACTTGAAGTTGATGTTCTTGTTTTTTAGAATGTAGAATGTTCTAAAATAAATATTACACAAAAAAACTAAAATAAATATTGCACAAAAAAACTAAAATAAATATTACACACAAAAAAACTAAAATAAGTATTACACAAAAATTTAAAACAAATAGTACTAAAAAAACTTAATTATTCTTTCTCTTTTATTAATCAAACATATTGGTCATAATGGTAAATTATAAGCATGTTTTTCTAAAAATATCTTGAATGATTTCAAAACCAAAAGATTAATATTTGAATTTAAATAAAAACAGATTATATAATTTTTAAGCTCTAATTCATTCAATAAATGAACTGTAAGCAAAATATAAAATTTCAGAGAAAGTTTATTTGTTATTATGAACAGTTACGAAATGTCTAATCTACAGCAAGGTTCAAAGAATTTTGCGACTCTGAGAACTAAAGATCAAATACTCTTCAATTCAAGACATACAAACTTCATCTCTAACTGATTTATCAAATAACCTCCGAACCTCATAAACCATCCAGCAGAAGGCCATATCTTATTTCACAACAATTAAAAAATTCTGCTATCTATCACCAAGTTTGAAGTAAACTCCTATAAAAACCATCATAGATCAAAACTGAGAATTAAGCGGCGGTGTGGCTTGATTTATGATGGATACTAAAATTTTACTTAAATGATTGTATTGCGGACCTATAAATAATGTTGAGTTCCTTCATTAATAACAGATGACCGCTTACGTTGAGCTAAGAAATTTGTTCTCAGTAACTTGAAAATAAATGAGTGCTCGTGACACACACACACATATATATACACACATATATATATATACACACATACACATATATATACACACACACATATATATACACACATACACATATACATACACACATTTATGGTGTGTGTGTGTGTGTGTGTGTGTGTGTGTGTGTGTGTGTGTGTGTGTGTGTGTGTGTGTGTGTGTGTGTGTGTGTGTGTGTGTGTGTGTGTGTGTGTGTGCATTGATAATTGGTTTATTAACTTGCACTAAGAAGGACCGGTGCAGTCACCAATAAGCAAGATTTATTGGTGATTTGAGGCTCGTAATTTCCAGCCGTGGTCGAGTGACAAGGACGACACTGAAGTTGGCATTCCCCTCTCCAAATTTTCCACACTACATCAATGTTAGGAATTGGAGCTTCCTCTGATTTAACGTGCATCAGCCCTCAACACAGCAGGTCTTAAGTATAAAAAGAGATACCATGATTCGTCAGAAACAACGGAGACCACGAGTTCACGATTTTTACCATTCGGTTACCGCGGCCACAAAGTATCATAAACTCCGAATAATCACTTTTTTTTTTTTTTTTTTTTTTGAAAAAGTCTGAAAATTTTTCAGCACTGTTTGTTTGGCAAATTTGGAAATATTCTTCTATGAATGCGTTATTTCAAATTAAATCACTCTATTAAATTTTATTGTCATTTTTTATAAATAATGATTTTTTTTTTCTGTTTGTTAAAAAGAAACATTTAATTGTTTTTTTTTGGAATATATTTTTTTTGCACATCATGCCAAATTTTTAAAGACTCATATTAAAATGTACAATTATGTTAAATGTATTACTGCATACCAAACATGAATATTTCATTAGTAAATTTTTAATATTATAAAATTTAAACTCAAAATATTGATTTGGTAGTTCTGAAAAGAATCTGCTAGGGAGAAAATTCATCCTTTTTAATGAAAATTTTATGTGGAAAGAAAAGCTTAAACATTTCGTAAGCTTACAAATTCAAATATTCTTCCCAAAATATTTTTCTAAAAATAACTATAATCATAAATAATTTGCAGCATGGATTTCCTTTATGCTATTTCAATACAAATTTCAAAGTGTCTGGGATATAATTCTATAGATAATCGGAAGCATACAGTTAACGCCAAATTCGGCGAGGTTTTTTTTGGCCCCAATGAAGATTTTATTCAGTAAAATTTCTTTTTCTAATCATTATATTAAGTTTCTTTAATAACCCTTATTACAGTTTGGTGATATATTTTACAAGTCTTGAAAAAAATTTGTTAAAGTCGCTAACTTACACCCTACATTTCATTTTAATTTAACTTCTGTATGTGATAAGTAACATTTTTCTTTCAAAAGTATTTATTTCTGAGGAGATTCTATAATTACGATACTTTTTTCTATTTACTCTTTCTTCTGCTGCTTCATAACCTAATTATTTTCTTTAATGAAGTAAATGTGATTATTTATGTCATAATTGCACAGCAAATGCTTTAATTCACAGATTAGTAATTTGTCTTGTAAGTAGCTCGAATGCATTTTACCTCACAAATAACTTTTTCGTTTAATGTTAAAGGTATTAATTATTTTCTTTAGATAGAGAGAGATTGACAATATTTGTGCGTAACAATATAAAAGAATTGCCTTATGTGTATAATTTGATTCCTTGTGTTTACCTTACGAGAGACTGTTCTGTTTTCCAATTCAGATATGATTTGATGGAATTAAGTTTTTGAAAAAAAAATACTACACAATCGGGGATAGAAAGTTATACAATTTAATATGATGTAAACAGGCAAAATTATTAACTATGTTTGAAATTAATGGAAAACTCATCCAATAGTTTCTTTGACAATCTTTGTTTATCATGGTTTAAGATTAGTAAGAGTGATTAGAACACCATATCAGTAATTTTAACTGAGGACTGCCTTAAAACGATTCTTTTGGTCTACTTATGACTACTTATTTAGACTTCAAACATCATAGAATTTCATTTAGAGTAAAATGGTCAAATTCAAACCATCATAAAGATATCTCTGATCATTTAAAGATTGATAAACATGAATATCAATACTAAGAATAGTTTTCAAAACTAGATTCTTCTTTAACACTCTATATTACAGTAAAATACTTTGCATTTTTATTAAATTTTCCCATTTATCTGTATGATTCTTTACGAATTATAAGTAGTTGCCTGAAAGTAGTGTCGTATCTTATATGTAAGACAGAAAAGTTTTAACAATTTAATTAATGAAGCTATTCATTAAAAAAGTTTCAAAACGACATTAGCCTAAGCCGTCGTCCTCTTAAAGTCTTAAAGTACCTTAATAATCTTTCTCGAGTTTTCTATTTATCTATGTCATTAACCTCTTTTCGCTCAGATTGTCTTTCTAGCTAAATGTTCGCCGCAAATTAAATTTTCTCCCTTAGTGACCTTGATGAATTCTTAATTTTCATTAGCCATATTCCAATACCACGATATAAAGTTTATTAAAAATAGTTCTTGCTATATATATTTTTTATTATGAAAGTATTTGATAAAGAAGTATTTAGTAGTATTTAATATCAATTTTAAATGAATTAGATATTTTTAAAATAGAATGTAGATTATTCAAGAACTTAGTAAATATATTATATTAATCAAAAAAATTTTAACGAAAGAATTAAAACTCGGCTTTAAAGCGAATTTCAAGACAGATATTTATCTTTAATCTTAGAAAGTAAATCCAATGTTGCTTTACTACATAACGTAACGTAACGAATATATTAAATTATAATCTTTTATACATATAATCTTATATTAAATTGGCAATTGGTTAGATATTCAGCTGTATCTGTGTTAAGCAAATGCCTATTTTCTCTGTTACACTGCTACTGTGTTTTACTATTATTAATGTATTATAATTTTAATGATGTATAATAATACCGTTTTCTATTTTATATCACTTACTAAATTCAAATAAATTTTGAATTGATTTTTGAGGTTCAAAAAAATATGGTTTTAATGAGAAAATAAATTTCGTTTTCATTAACTATGGTTTAAAAATATTAGAAAAATCAATAGCCGTCAAAGACGAAAAACATCATAATTTATAAAACAATAACTATTTTGTAGTTTAGACAGATGTGGTTTTATTTGCTACGTTGTTTTAGGTCATTGTATCTTGCTGGATTTCTAGTAGTATTTTCGTTCCAAAAAAAACTCTAGTTTTGTTATTTTGTAGACATTGTAGTTTAATTTTTGGTCGTCTAAATATAGTGTGCTAAGTATCTCATCAAGTTTGCGAAAGAAGTTTTCGTCAGTATTTTTGTCAGTACTTTCTTCAGCATTTTTGTTATTTAAGCTCATCAAATGTTACTCGAAATTTTCAAGGAAATATAAACGTTTTCAAAATTCAAAACTTATACAATTAAACTATTATTTAAAATAAAAGTAACCGAAGAAAAGAATATATAAAAGAAATTATTCTTAACAGTTTTTCTTCATTGAAAGTTCCTGAATAATGTTCTTATTTGAGGCAGTTTTGTCAGAAAATGTTTTAACCCGAAATGTAAAGGATAAAGTAATAGAATTTTATTCTTGACTTTTGCCTTATGAGCCGGCATCACGCTGAATATTACTTCTTTGATCAATTCGTCTCATTAAATATTTTCAATATATGTGTGTGTGTGTGTGTTAGGACGTTTGAAAACTTTTTCTAATAAAAAGAATTTCTTTAAATTTTCCTGTTTTTATTAAAACATCATTAATATATAGTATCTAATTACAGTACAGAATTTATAACAACCGTATTTCTTTTAGAATGCCCTTACTCCCATTATTAGTACCGTTTCCTGAAACTTGGATGTAAGAAACATTAGACGTTGTAAACGAGTTTCTCAGTTACTACACTTGTAAACAGCGGAAACTTGCTTAGTAGTTTTCTTAGGATTTCCTCTCTATATTAGAACACACTAGACAAATATTGACTTGGTCTGGAAAATGAAAGCTCCCTCTGAGATTGCTTACATTTATTGGCTGACCGCAGAAGCATTTAATGGAGTCTGGGGACCCCAATGAGCCGTGTCCGCGAACCGTAATTTACGGGTAAATGAGACAGCTATGCAACTTTTCGTTGTAGGGGGCTCTAAAAGAATGATTCCACCACATTTCTTTCGACTCATAGCATTAACCCTTCAAAACAAAAATAATCAAATGAAGAACTTTTCTGGTACGCTGAAACACTTGTCCCAAGATGTTTCAAAATGGGAAGATTTTTTGATTGCTCGTGTTTTACTCATTAGTTCGTCTAAATTTGAATTCTGAATTAAATAAATTTTGGTGAATTCCTATTATTTTCTGAATCTGTTCAGTGAAGTTTCATTTGTTTGAAATCACTGGGCATTTCCAAGCCGCAAGGAATTGTATTAAATTTAAGGTTTAAAAATGATGAAATTAGTCAATTTCAAGATTGAATACTGATTGTTTAAATTTGAACTTTGTAATTTATAACAAATTTTAACAGATATGACCAGTTTACAATGACTTCTCTTATCAACTTACCGACTGTTTAAATGTGATTTACTGTAAACTATATCATTTTCTTGTACAAGTGATTGTTAGAACTATTAACGTAATTTAGTTTGAGATATCTTTTAGTGAAGTTTTTTTTATAATTCTCTTTAAAATAATTTTAAATTTAACTTTAATTTTTAATCAAATTTATTCAAATGATTGTTTGAACTATTAACGTAATTTAGGTTGTGATATCTTTCAGATTGATTATTTTTATGATATTTTTATAAATTTATTCTTCTTAGAAAACTTTTATATTCAGATTTTATCATTTTAAGTATACTATTCTATTTAATTGATGATGATTTCTTCTGTTGATTTAAAATGTTTGGATGAAAGAATACATATTTGTGAATATTTTTAAATATATATTTTCTTAGAAACAATCACAGATATTAGTTATATTTTGAAATTGCTGTATATAATATTTTGAAATGAATTAGGTACTGATTGTTTTTTAGTAAAATATTTATTTCTAATATTATTTCTATAAATTTAATTTACAAAATAGTTATCTGAAGCATGTAATCTGATAGTTTTATTCAGAAACTTGTTTCTTTTTCATCTGTTTAAATAATTCTAAGTTTATAAAATGCATGTTGTTTGAAAGTCTAAATTCCATTATCAATTTTTCAATAAAATATATACCTCACTTTTTATTGATATTATTTTAAATTATAACTTACAGTAATGTGTTGAGATATTTTTGGTTGAATAAAAAAGTATATTGAAGAAGATACTAAAATTGCATTTCAATATCAATCATAATAAGCTTTACATAGAATGACGGCATTTCTTGCTTTCAAGTCATTAAATAGCTTAGTAGTAGGTTTTGGCTGTTTTATCAAATTATTTATGAATGTATTTTAATTAAATTTAGAATAAAACATTACTTCAAAACATATAAAACATATTTAAGAGAAAGAAAATAAATTTTCGAGGAAATAGGCATTAAATGTATGATACATATTTATTGTAATAAATATTTATGTATTGGGTTGGCAACTAAGTAATTGCGGATTTTTTTTAGAAAATCAAAGACAATTTTTTCATGGAACTAAATAACTTTATTCTGTAATGTATTGCCTATTTTGATCAATGACCTTTTGCCATCTTTCAGGCAGCATCATAATCCCACGTTCATAAATCTTCTGGTTTTTATTAGCAAAAAACTGAATCAGGTACGATTTGACATCATCATCATTATTGAAATTTTTACCATTCAAGGAGTTTTGTAAAGATCGAAACAAAAAGTAATCAGATGGTGCAAGGTCAGGACTATATGGTGGATGTGGCAAAACATCCCAAAAAAGCTCCAATAATTTTTGCCGAGTGACCAAAGATGTGTGTGGCCTTGCATTGTCATGATGGAATACAACACCTTTTCGATTTGTCGATTCGGGCCACTTTTTTTCAACTGAATTGTTTAATTTCGTTAGTTGTTTAATGTAGACATCAGAATTGATCGTTCGGTTGAGTGGTAAGAGTTCAAAGTAGACAATTCCTTTGTAATCCCACCAAACTGATAACAAAACCTTCTTTTGATGAATATCAGCTTTTGATGTTGTTTGAGTGTGTTCACCTGGCCTGCTCCACGATCTTTTCCGCTTGATATTGTTGTAAACAATCCATTTTTCATCGCCAGTTATCAGTTGTTTTAAAAATGGATCATTTTCATTACGTTTCTTTAGCAAATCGCAGCTGTTAATGCGTTGCGTAAAATGCGTTTCTTTCAGTTCGCGAGGAACCCATATATCGAGTTTTTGAACATAGCCAAGTTGTTTTAAGTGATTTTCAATGCATGTATGTGATAAATGAAGCTTCTCTGCAATCTCACGTGTTGTACTGTGACGATCCGAATCGATTATTGCTTTGATTTGGGCGTCATCAACTTCAACTGGACGACCAGAGCTTTTTCATCTTTGAGTGAAAAATAACCAGAACGAAATTTGGCAAACCAATTTTGACACTGCCATTCTTTTAAGGCTTCGTCACCATAAACATCACATAACTTTTTATGAGCTTGTGATGCGTTTTTCCTTTTGCGAAAATAAAAAAGCAAAATATGACGAAAATGTTCCTTTTGATTTTCCATTCTTCAACGAAGGCTAAGCGAAAACTACGCAACCGATCAAAAAACTTTTTTTACTGATTGACAGCTGAATTGCCAACTATCAAATAACAAAATGTGTTTTACACTTGTACTACGTCTTCAAACCTAAAAATTCAACTGATGCCATCTATGAGTGAAATCCGCAATTACTTAGTTGCCAACCCAATATATTTTGAATATGATATATATTTTCACACTTATTAATATTAAAAAATATTTTTCAATATTCAAATGTATCAATTTGTTACTCTCAAACGAAACTAGAAAATTGCTTTCTCTGTGTATTACGTAATACAAATTATGAAAACAACTGTAATGTGTAATATTCTTCATAAATAATTAAATAATCAGAAACTTCAGCAAAAATTATTAGTTTTTTTTATATTTTGTCAGAAACAGGATTTCGATTAACTGATAAAATTAAATTGTTTATATATCGAAGAGAGGATACAGAAATTTATTTCAATAGCAACATCTTGTGTACTCTTATAACATAAAAATTAGATTTTTTATTTAATTGTTTAAATGGTGTAATCTTGAAATGTACTTTTGAACAAAGTCATTAGAGTTAAAACAAAAAAAAACAGCATATTTAATAAAATTCTTTCCTTCTGCCTTTCATTATTCTATTCTGGAATCGTTTTGACAAATAATATGCATGGATTTCAAGTAAATTCTGACTTAATCAATATCACCGCAAGAATATACGTTGTTTGAATGTAATACAGATTCTGCTTTGTTGAATAGACAGTTTACTGGAGACTTCAGTAATTGAGACAGTCTACTGAGACTTTCTACAACATAATAAAATTTGTGCAGAAGAGATGTTCGATGATTTGTGTGTCGAGAGAATGTACTTAAAAAAATAACAGAGGAGAATATATTTATATTATTTACATTTTACTTCTTTCTACTTATATGCAAGTATAATAATTACTAAAATGTAAAAAATAACATATGACAATTAAATTATAAAACATAAGAATTTGTGTATAAAAAGTTGTAATCCGTTCATTTAAAACGCTTAATTCAGGAGACAATGTTAAGAGAATTTTTCACTGTTTCTTAAAATTTTAAAACTTATTTTTTTCTTATTATTTCATTTTGTTTCAATTTAATTTATTGTTATGGAATTCAAAGGGACAATTTTCATGATTAAAATGCTACATTACGTGCAAACCCTATTACATTTCATTAAAAAGAATTCAACTAATTGTTTTCGAAATAAATACATATTTTGAGACTATTCAGACTAATCTGAGGGAATTACATTTTACGTTCTTTTGATTTTCTTTAAGCATTTTTATTTACTAAACAGAAATTCTTGGTGTAATTTGTAGCAAGAAACTCCTTATCAATAAAATGCTTAAAATAACTCGTTTCTTATATTTTTTTAGTTTATCTTATTCTTCTCCTGGTTAGGAGAATAAAATGGTTTTTCAAAAAAGGTTCATTACCATATGCATATCCTATCATGGTGTTAAAGAACTGTAAAGGCGTACGTTAATGAGAAACATTTCACTGGATTCGGAAAGCAGTTCTTGTTTTCTTATATATACATACATTGCAGCATAAGTGTCTTTGAAAGAATTTAGCGATAAGATTTACTGTTGTGCTTTGATATGGAATCAGGTCACAGAAAAAACATATGTTGAAGAAACATTTCTACATCTCATTAATTCCAAAAAAAAGAGACAGAGAGAGAGAGAGAGAGAACTGGAAATCGAGCTTTAAGCCTTGTGTTCGAAATGGCCACAATTTAAAGTACACGATTCTTTATCTGTATTTTTTAAGCCTTCTAACTCAGTTAACTAAATAGTGTACGTGTATAAAAAGGATTTGTGTGAGAATTGATAAAGTTGCAGCCTTTAGATTAATTTATGCCTTTTTTTGGTCTAATAAAAATTTTACCTCAAACACACACAAGAATGGATTTACCAATATGTATATATATAATCTCTAATAAAAATCATGAAATTTTGAAAACCAATAAATAAGTTTTTGATTAAAAAAATAAAACTTCCCAAGTTGTCAACGCCTTTAAAAAATTGGGTTTGAATATGAAACAAATTTATAGGTTTAAAAAGCCATTGCTTAGTTCTAAATTAACCAGTATCGAAGAATATTCTGAAATTAGTTAAATGAATGTTTGTGTTCAATTGCTTAAACAGGTTGCGCAGCTGGTGCCTTTTCCGAGTTAGTAGTAAGGGAAAATGAAAAAAGTTGTCTAGACGGAATTGCATGTTTCTTTTTTTTAAATATGAAATTGGGGTAAAACTTCATGCTCTTCCATTTAAGTTCAGCTTTATTAACGTTGCACCAAAAGTAACACGAGGGCTGTTGGCAACGGACTTTGTAATTTTGAGCCTCGATCAAGTGATAAGAACGACACCTAAGCTGGTACTTCCCTCTCCTAACTCCCACACCACGCCAACGGGTGGACTTTAAGCCTCTGCAGATTTACCGTACATCAGCCCTGGTTACACGGCGAGTCTTTCATGTCATCAAAGCTCGAACATACAACTCGACGAAATTCGCCGGCCGCGAGACCGCGACCATGACCACTAAGCTACCGCGGCCACCTCATCCAATTAAAGTGAATAGTTTTCAGTAATCGAGAAATGATTCGATTATTACAACTCTTATTTTGTAAAAGAACGCGGAATAGTATGGAAGAAGCCTACGAGGCAAAATGCCTGCAGGTTTATCCTCTGGATGTGACCAAACATCATTCAAATGAATGTATATGGCCTACATTTTTTTTTTTTTTTTGAACAAATAGTCCTTCCACTATTGCATCGAAAATGAAGGGGAGAAAGTTGAACCTTGGAAATGTACTATTAATTGTATTTTGCCGTTAATGTCCTATCACTTGGTGCTTTTATGTTTTGGCATATTTCCTCGACGACTGCTCTTTTTGCCATGGTTTCTTTCTTATATCTGTAATTTGCCAATTTCTTTTAATTTAGAGGAGTTGCTAGAAATTTTGGTAAAAATATTAAAGTATTAGGAGTTTCGAAAAAATAATGCATTTTGGTATAAAATTAAAGCATAAAGTGTTTCAAAAAAATAATATCCAATATAAATGTTTAGCAAATGGCATTGTGAAAAAAATCTCTCAAAAACGCAAATTTGGCTTCGAAAATTCGTGGTAAATCTTAAACGAATATGTACCCTTCAGAAATATCTCTGTTCTCTTTTTAAAAATATCCATTACCGAAAGTAAAGTTTCTTGAAACTATAGTTATTTTCATCAGTGGATTATTAAATCACAGTGGATTATTTTTATTATTTTGAAAAAGAAAATTTGTAGAATAATACATTTTTTCTTACAATTTCTGTTAAATTATTTCATTTAATATTTTGCTAAATCAGATGATAATACCTAAAAAATAATGTAATCTATCTGTAAATATCTTACTGAAGAATCTTAAGTAATAAAATATCTTAAAAAGATAAATTTTTGAAATGCACTTTTACATATCATTTCTAATAGTAAAATATTAGAGTTTCATATAAGTTTCACAAAACGTATTATAAAATTTAAATGACTGTTTACCTAGATTATTTTTCAATGGGCCATCAGGTATGGTTCCAATGATTTTAAGACTACAGAAAAGCCGTAAAACCAATTAATGATAAAGAAATTTTTAAAAAACCGTTTATGATACAATTTAATTTGTCTTCGTGTTTTAAGACCTTCTGACTTAGTATTGATTTCTTAAATTAGTTTTCTACATTAAGACCCTAAGAATGCTAAGAATGAATAAAAAATTTTAAAGTAATACTCCTTTAATAGCAGAATGTATATTATTTCAGTGTAAATATATGTTGCAGTTTAGAGTTAAAGAAACAAGTATTTTTTTTCTTACAAATTTCGCCACACTTACCTTTCTATTTTTATTTCTCTTTTTATTCAAATGCATACTGTCTCGTTAGTGCTTCCAAAACACCCCAAGTATCGAATTTCTTCGAAATCGAATTCCATACGAATCTTTTTTTTTTTTTTTCTCCCACCCCTTCTTTGCTTTCTTTTGAGTGTGAAGTTAAAACAAATTTCATGCTATATTCTTATTTTCAACCGAATAAGTTATCCGACAAAAAAAAATTTCATCAATTCAAAGATTTTCCAAAGAATAAAAATAGTAGACTTCTTAAAAATTACTAACCTAGTTTTAAAAGGGAATCAATATTTATGAAAATTCAAAACTATGAATCTACATCATCAAAAGATACATCAAGATATTGTTCTAAAAGATTTCAGAACTCATTTTAATTCTTGAATTTTGAAAAATCCTTCTTATCTGTTACTTTATTTTGAGTATAAGCTTCTTTCATAATTCCAACTTTAAAAATGAAGAGATTAAGAAAATACTATCATAAGGAAAATTATCAAATATCCAGAGAACATTGCCATTTATGTCTACTGTTCCATTTCAGTGCATTTTTTACATTCTAAATTCTTTTTAAATAATTTTTCAAAGAGTGTAAGTAAATAGCATGTAAATTCGATCCCGTCACGTTTTATAGAAATTTATGATAGATGTAAACATATCTCACTTCAAAAAGCATCATGAATGTTATGAGTTAAAGTGTGCTCATAATTGGTGAAAAAATATTGTAAAATACTAAAATTAATTGGTGAAATTAAAAAAAAGAAAATGATATGGTACAGATTTGTTTCTAATTCAGCTCAGTTTTAAAAAACTGAAGTTATAAACGGTATCAATATCGATATGCAATCTGTACATAGCCTTAATAATATTGTTAATGTAAAGCTTCAAGAAGTTACTGCAAAATCGAAAAAAAAAGGTTTTTCATTGATAGGAAGCTCAGATTTTTTTGACATTAACAGTATTATTAAGGCTATGTACAAGTTATGGCTTTAACTGTAAATAAGTTTTCATGAATTTATTTACAGTTAAAAACTTTGATACAGTTTCAAACTGCTTTGAAAGAGATCCATGAGACTTATGCCTAAACATACACATTAGACATGAATTTTGTAAAGAGCGAAAAACTCACTCATGTTATTAAAATTTTCAGATACATCATTTCTTATGAGCCTGGCCTATATTATTAACTACAAAGATTTTCTCCAAAATCATCTTACATATTCAGGATTTAGTTTTAAAGAACATAGTATTATGCACTTAGGTTAAATCATAACTTGACTAAGTATGAGTAACAGAGCAAAAACATCTTAAGATATTGCAAGTGGTTGTAATATTTCATATCGTTTATAAATTGTTACTGTACTAATATTTATTTATTCTGATCTAAACGCTTCTTCTAAATTTAGAGCAAAGAAATGTATTTACATTGCTTTCGTTAATACTATTACTCAATGAAAAAATAAATTTTATTCAGGGGAAAAAATGATGTATTTGTCGGCAAATATTCTTGAATAAATCAAAGAAAAAGAAAAGAACAGCTTTTATTTTATTTACATTGCTTTCAAAATGAAATACATTTGTTTTTCCAAACTGGTGAGCCGAAAAGAAATCAAATAAATACATTTCTAAATTGAAACTGTGACAGACATGGAATTGCTAAGGAAAAGATCCATGCTGAATTTGCGAAAGTATTAGACACGACGAATATTTTTGCCTTTCGATAAAATATACGTAAATGACGAACTTTGAAATTTTTGTCTGTTCTATTTTGTTAAGATTAATAAAAGTGGGTTGAGTTCTTTTAAAAACACATCAAAATAAATTAAATATATTTGTACTTTAAAGATATTTGATATCGCAGATATCTTTATATAAATGTAGAATTTGTATTCAGCAATGATGCTACCAATATAAAAATTTAATCCAAAACTTTCCAAAATATTAACATCATTCATTATCTGCTTGAATACTACCAGTAGCTATCAGTAAATAGTGGCGAATCCAGGGGAAAGGGCGGAGCACGGTGACACGTGCTCCCTCCCCTGTCATAATTTGACGCATAAAACTTCATACCTGTACAGGATATCCCTATCAAAGTGTTTCAAATGTATTTATTTTGTTGTTTTACTTATTTTAGTTATTTGTTGTGCCCAAGCGCAGAACTGAGTTATGTATCGAAATGCAAGTTTTTAGTAATTATTAGTATTTAGTCTCTATTTGAATTCGACTCGTGAGTTAATGTTTAGGATTACAGATTAAATAAGATTAATATTTTATTTTCAGATTACAGATTAAATAAGCATCAGTAATAAACGAAATAAACAAACACAGTTAAGTTTCTTGAACTTTTTAAATTAAAAAAAAAAAACTGCGTACCCCCATCTTGTCAATTTTTTTTTTCAGGATCCGCCACTATCAGTAAGGCATGTTTGGTATCTCAAAGTTTTCTAATTGTTGGTACATTATGCAGTCCTTAATCGGACATTCGACGGTTCGGCACATTCTACAATATGGCATCGATTGAACCAGTCTTTTGCGCATTTATTGGTAAAGATTGGAGCGTTTGCTGACCTTCAGCACCAGGTCGCGACACAGTGCAGCTCGCGTTTTCGTCCAGGGTGAATTTCAGTAAAGTGAAACTTGTTATCTATCTAGTTGAATTTCATGTTTGCATAACATTGCAACAGAGCACTGTTCAGTAAAATGTTCTCGTAAACCCAGCATGTGTTTTTTAAGTGCTAATAAGCGTAAGTATGGGACTCTCAAAATACAGCCAAAAGGCGAAAAACAAAACTTCATAATGAGTTACTTCAATACAGGTTCTTCAACAATTTATGATATAAAAAATAAACAGAAGAAATTAAAAAGTTTACTGCTCAAGCTGCACCAGCAAAAAATACCGTATCGAGACACACATAGAAGAAACATTTTATAGAAATTCTTGATAGTGCCTTGTACACTTAGTTTAGTGAAAATATTAGAGGTAAACCTGTGATGGGGGTTCTATGGTCACTGAAAAAGGAAAAAAATAATAATCGTATGTATGATCTGAATATAAAATGTTCACAGTAAATATATGTTTTAACCGCTTAAATTTTTATCTAGATGTTTTTATCCGTGGTATCCTTGTTAAAACTATGTTGAAGTTCGACAATCCCACAAAATCGTTAATCCGGAGCAGCCGTGGTCTCGAACGTGAAGGATGAAAGAGCACTTACTATATCACCAATTCAAAAATGAAATAATATTCGATATGCTCTGAATATCGGAGAGAAAAACACTTTTACAAACTTATTTTTTTAAATGTAATATCGAAACTGAAGGATAAATTCTATTAGATATTATTTCTAATTTTTAATAAATTCTTCATTTTTTTTATTTACTGTATACTTTCATTTTTTATATTTACTGTATACTTTCATTTTTTTATTTACTGTATACTTTCGAATAGACATCGTATTTGCAAATACTGATAGCTACTTGAAATTTTTCCAACGATCCATTTATCTTAGTCGTACAAGTTTTCCTAGGATTCTTGAATGGGTATTTACTGACAAACCTTAAAAATAAATAGCTTTTCAAAAAGTGCAATTCATACATCGCTTAAGACTACAAACCATGACACAATTACATTCTTGACGATTCATATTTTTCCTCCCGCAGCGCGACTGGCATAACCATTCTGACGAATGATTCATGATGAAAATAGTTTGTTAAGTATCAAAAAGATGAACAGAATGATTTAATATAGCATATTTAAACTATTTTGTCGTTTCGAATACACAGAACGTAATATTTAATACCATCCTGGATGAAGAGCTAGAACGAAAAATTCCATTATATATAAAGCGTTATTAAATATAAGAATGAAAAAAGGATTTTGCTTTTCAGACTTGAAAACTTATGTCTTATTTTCTCGAAAAACGACAGTGTTGTTGACATGAGTAAGCAATATTGTAAGCAATCTCTTCTTCCATTCTATATTCCGAAACATAAGAATAATTTTTTCCCCTTTTTTTTTTATTGCTCACGGCCGTCTTTCAGTATTATCTGCTCATATGAGTAGTATATTCAGCCTATCGTTGAAAGCAAAGAAAAAAAAGTCGTTTCTTCTTTGCTTCTTTATTCTAAGAAAAATATATTCTTGCAGCTGTTGTTACAGCACGAATGGGCGGCGTCTTTTTGGCTGAACTTTCCCATTCACTACTTAACTCTTAAGTTACGGCTTAGGAAAGAAAAATGCATTGCATTTACCCTTAATAAAAAAAAACTAAGATTTTTTTTTTTAACTTTTGTTTGTGATCTGCTAAAGTGATCTTAAAAATTGGTCGCTTTACGCATTCTTAAGGAATTATCTTCTTCCATTTTCTGATTTCTTAGCGCTGTTAAATTTGCCACACTTTTAACGGGAGCTATTTGCATTTTGCTCTGAAGGTCACTGTCAAGCTATAAAATTCTTACCAACACATAAAATCGGTCGTATAAATTGAAAAGATCCTTTTCGGCATATATATAACGAAAAGGCCAATGTTACCCCAGACTTGATAAAAATAAAACATACCAAACTCCATTTCTTTCTTTTCGGTCTTAATGGCCTCAAAGTATTGGATGAAAAGTTCAAAGTTGCACTTAAAACTTACGAAAAAGCTATGAATAATAGCAATTTAATGAATCTTTTGCCCTGAGTTTTTCTGATATTTATATGGAAAATTTTGATTCATGGTTTAATTTATTTTATGTCAGTATTTTATGCATCATTTTGAGATATAAAGTTTTCGTTTTAATTCTCTTTTCCTTCTAAACTTACTGGATTTGTTATAGTATAATAGAAAACATATTTCTTCATATTCAACTAAACGTATTTCCAAACATAATATTTATTTTTGCGCTTTCTTTGTAGAAAAAGCAGGGATGTTGCAAAGGTTTAATTACAAAATATATAAATAGTTTTGCTTGCTGAGTTTATTACTGCAAAATTTTTGTACCTTTATTAAATTAATAATTGCCCTGAGATTACAAAAACTTTTTGTTTAATCTGTAATATTCTTATATGATTGAAGATTGGTTATATTTCATTTGAAAACAAGAAAATCATATCCGTATAAATGCTAAACTTCTTGTTTTAGGAGAGAAAACAATAATTATTGAAATGATTGGTAAAAAAAGGTATTTAACAGCTCAATGCTTTTAAATTGATTATTAAATACATGTGTTATCTATTTGTGTTGTAAATGGATAATTGTGTCTAATCTTCTTTGAGGATGCGTAAGTATAGTCAAAGATCATTCCATATTAACAAGATTCTTTGCTATCTACGGTTTCAAGAATCAGCGGATGGATTAGGACACATCTCTCGTAGTGCAACCTGATTTTTGCACTAATTCCTGCTAATCTCTCTCATTTCTCTTCTATCAGTTTCCCTTTTTTTCTCTTGGTTTTTCTTAATTCGTATTTTATTAGTTTAGTAAATAATGAGAGAAAAGGCTTTGTTTTTGAAGAAAATGAAAAATAACATTAATTGGATTACATAAATTCATAAAACACTCCAAAAATGCGTTACAATCATACTTTATTTGAATAAGGTCAACTATAATATTAGGAAACTAACATGTGAAATGTTTAGGCATAATATTATTATAATACAAGATATAGCATACTATAATGGCTATTAGGTATAAAGTTTCTATAAAGTTTTTATTTCTTGTGTAATTTCAGAAAAATTAGATTTCTAAATGGTAGAAGAATGGAATTTAATGATTGATAAATTTTGCCTATAATTATTTAAGCGTAACTATAAAAACAAGAAAATAGAATCATTGGCTGTATATCTGGTCTAACATAGGCTTTCGATGATCAAAATACCACATAATTATCTTGAATTTTAAAACAAAACAATTTCCATTATTTATTACTTTTTATTTACTAAATATGTAGCAATCTAGAAAATGGGATATTATTCGCTTTAAAATAGAAAAATAGAGAGAAAAATTTATACAAATTTCTTTTTTATATTTTTATTCATGTCTATATATTGCGGAAATTTAATAAAAATTAATTTATGAATTATTTTTCTTCGTTTTACATGCATTTCATCTCTATTAACATCAAACCTACTTCATCTTTTATTAATTCTTTTTTAATAAATGTAAGAATTGTATAGAGAAAGTAAAATCACTTTCTTAACATTTCTTTACAAGACGCAATAAAAAGATACGAAAATAAAAATAAAAAGTGTTAGGAAGTAATATAAAAATAATGAAACATCGAGACTTAACAGACTAAAAGGACACAAAACAAAAATAAACCCAAGTGTTTTTCCAACAATCATGCCCTTAGTAACAAACTGTCACTACTGATGAAGCCTCCTGTTAACCACAATCAGTGGATAATAGTTTCCAGGAGAAATACCACCTCTTTCAAAGTACTTGACGTCGAGTTTTATTCACTTTCCTTTTTTTTTCCTTTTTCGTTTCTTTCCATAGTACTTATCGGAAGCTTGGACGGCCGATCGGTCATCTATTGTCAGAGCAACATAAGACGAATGACTTGCCTGGACAAGAGACAGTTTCTGAAGTTTCGTCGCGTTCCTCTGTCCCAAAACACATATACCATCTTCGCTTCATCTTGCTTTTATAGCACTTTTGAAAGGTCCTTTTCTTTTCTTTTTCCCCCTTAATTCTATTTTTACATATCTTTGAATATCTTTTTCCTTCCTACCCAAAACAGGAAATATTTTCAAACATTTCAATGCAGTATTTTTCTGTCTCCTGTGTATTTTTTTCTACAACTTAAATAATTACTTATGCATTTAAAATATCAATGGACATAAATTTTATTTTTCCTGCCGGAGTAGCATTCACATTTTCCTCAAAAAAAGTATGTAACTGTCTCAAATAAAATTAAAATTCAGTTTGTATTGTAAGAAAGTCAGTCAATGTCCTCTTTTATAGTGATATATTCGAAATTGGCATAATATATATAGGCGACAAGATTGTTAAATGTGTATAATCATGTACGCCCTCTTGTTAAGTATAGACTTAAAATAGAATTTGAATGGTATTTCACGTATTGCATTTAAGCTGTGAATTTACGAAACGGTATTGTGTGTTTGAATGGAAACAAGGGTGGATAATAACATTGAGAATAATATTTAATTCCAGCTATTACGCAACGGTGAATACTCCCATTCACAATGAAAAAATAACATTTTAATGATTAGTTTCTTTACTGCTTCAACGTGAATGGACAGGAGGACATTATTTTGAAGAATGGAAGCATTGACTGTAATTAACCTTTCAACTGTGTATGTCAATGTAAGTGATTCATTACTTATATACGTTTATAATTTCTTTTTATGTCATTCTGTAGCAGAACAATTTGCAGATTCTATAGTCTGTTTGAAAAAAAAATAATGAAAATTATTATTTTGTTTGAGTAATACGTATTACGTGGAGACGTATTTTACAATCCCAGCGATTACCACAGGAGATTACTTCAATTCACATTCTGATATAATGGGAAAATAGCTTCAGATGGAAATGTTGTTTATTACTTTAGCCGTAGTATATGAGTTATTAATTTATATGAATGGAAGCAATGGTTGACCTTAATCTTATATCTGAATATAAATGAATCTTGCAAATATATCTATTTCATATTCACTTCTAACTGGCTTTTTATTTGTTATTTCTTAAAAAGAAAATTTTAATACTGTGTTTTCCAAAAAACTTATTGCAAAAAAATACTGTATTTTATCTCCTATATATACTTTTTGTTCATTATGTAAGGATTTATTTTTATTAACTTGGCAGTGGGAACATTGGATCAATCTGACCCAGCGACGCCTATGAGGAACTTTACGAACTAAATGACATTAGTTCCACCAAGTATCTTCAAACTGAATGATACTGAATAAATGATATGCATAAGTATAAGTTTATCAAAGAAAAGCTATTGATTATTTCCTCTCAAAGAATTTGATGAATCAATCTCATCTAATGTTCCTGTTAACATGACATTTTTGCAACATGGTCGACTCATACAAAAGTTTAATTTTTTCTGATCCGAAAGATATCGAATTTAAACTGCAAATCTTAGAAAATAGGGATCTTTGTCTAGTGTGATATTGTTGGAGATCCATTTTATAAGAGAAAGCTAGAAAATAATATAGAACAGATTCTTGGCAAGAAATTTACGAAGTTGCACTGTATCATCAAGATACTGAAGTAAAATGTTATGTTAATGAAAATTGTTGACATGCGAAAACATAGTGACTCGAGTCCGCAGTTGATATTTAATTAAGGAAATACGGCTATACATGCAGAAAATTTCAGGAAATAAAAAAAAAATCCAAGAAAGGATCAACTAAATCTCTTTCCACCTAAAAAAAGAGGCCACTACATTGACTACAACGACAATAAGGAAGCTTTATGCGAGAAATGTTTTTTGAGCCATGTAGAAATATTTTGTCAACAATGCAGTGATTAAGATAATGTTACTTCTTCACATTTTTTTTATTATGTTCATTCATTAGTCTTATGTAATTTTCTTCAAAAAAGATAAAATTAGGCATAATATGTAATTTATACAAAGTTTTAAAAGGGTTTTTTTTATTACTTAATAATAAAAATAATCCTGCAATTAAAGAGCGCTTTAAATTGTCCTCTATATATAACGGATCAATTTAATTCAACGTTCCAACTGACGTCAGGATTTTTATGTTCCCACGTGCGGGTTAAATCAAAATGTGCATCACTGTCGTTAAAATAAAAACTATCACTTGTTATTTAAAAAATGTTAAAGATCATTTTTTTTAAAAAAGTATGTGAACTTAATTAATTTGCTTCATTTATGTAAGATTGCAAATTCCAAATATATATATATATATATATATATATATATATATATCGCAGTTTTTTCTTTTTGTACAGAGGTGGTGCCAATTAATAAAATCTATATTCGAAATAATTTTATTTTATTTAATTTTTGTTTTCTATTTTAAGAAAGTCTGTTTTCCTCTCATATCTTTCAGGTCTTCTGTTGATCTTTCCCTTAAACACAATTTAAACACAACGCTTTAGCAATCTGGTGTTTCCCCTCCCCCTCCCCTTTTCTTGTTATTCTTTCATTCCTTTCGATTGTTCTTTTGATCTGATTAGAAGTACCTACCTCTTACTTTCATTGCTATTAGGCTTTCGGTTTTTAAGTCTTTTGGGATAGCCAGAATTTCGAATTGTTTCGTTTCGCTACTTCGTTTGCCCGAACAATTTTGCCGACGAAATGTTTCGAGCAAACGAAAAAGCGATAAACTATAATTTGATAAATACTTTTTCCAAAGGGAAAGAAACGTTAAAATAGTGAGTATAAGTAATTTGATAAAGCATCGGCAATTATGGCTAAGAAAATTATTAGAAAAGCGTAAGTAATATTTATAACAAAAGCTAAAAATAATAATATGAATGTACATAAATAAAAAGGACTGTCTTTGAAACAAATATTAATTTGTATGAAATAATTAAGTATTGTAGTCGTTTTAATACCAAGATCTGCCCTTAGAAAAAAAATTACGCTGTATTTCATGTATAGTTTAAATTTCCTATGATGTCAAGTTAAATTATTGGTGACGTTACGAAAGAAAATTAATAATAATAAATTCAAGATAATTACTGCGCGATATCTCCCATATATCTCAAAAATACTTTAAAAATGCTTGAATAATAAGACATTCGTTTGAAATTGTTATTTTTGTTTTGTACTCTTTGTCTAAAAGTGCACAAGAGATGAAAACAGTATAACAACCATATTAAATAATTACACACAGCCGTTAATGTCCAAAAAGTCTTTTTAAATAAAAAGATTCAATCTTGGTTATATGTAACTGTAACAAATTAGCATGTAGTAAAAAAAAAAATATCGCTAGCACATTGGAGCTTAATATAAATTTGTATTCATTTAGATATAGAAGGAAACCTGGAGCATGCATGAATCCCTGCATTTTTTTAGATTCGTGTTTCTGTTTAATAAAGAGAAAAACTTTAAAAAAAATAATTTCCTTAATTATAATGACGCTTAGGGATCTTAGTTTCTTAATGTGGGAAAAATCACTAGTAAAATGAAATTAGAATGGCCATTTTTTTTTAATAAAATACAAAAAAAAAATTAGCCTCCAAATTTTAAAATCTAGTCAGTTTTTTGACGGTCACCATCAAAGGAATGAAAAAGAGACAATTCAATAAAACCTTTTTAAATAATTATATATTCACTATTTTTCGCCGGCAATTAATTCACCATCGCTGTTTCTTAAAGAACTCCACCCCTATATAGCAGAAGGAAGGAACTGCGGGTATCCCACTTTTGTAATTTGAGTGGAAATTTTTCACACTTGTCTACCTTCAATTAATGGTACGAAGATATTGTAATGCAAGTCTAGGAGATGTGATTCAAATCGCATCTAGAAATCAGATTTTCCCAAGCTCATTCTGTTAGATGTCTTATTGTGTCATGTAGTGTTGTTCTAAGATTCAAGGATTGATTTGAATCCAAAAAATTCAGTATCAAAAAAGATCTGTGCCAGGCCATTTGCATGTTATAACCTCCGTGCAAACACACTTTGTATCTCTTTTGGCCCGAAAGAGAAGAAATACTACTCTGCCTCAGTTCATTTCAGATGAATGTGTAGAAACAGAGACGACAACATCTAATACTATTGTACGCAGATGTGTTTACAGTCAAAGATTCTATGCAAGACGAACCCTTGTGAGTATCCCTCTTAATTGATGACACAAGTGCCCGTTTATGTTAGGCAAGAGAACATGGTATGTGGACCAGATGGATTCAAGTCGTGCTGATCTAGAGAAAACAAGGCACCAGTTACTGTCTATCTAATACTGTTAAAAGATACAATTACAGATGGGGTGGAATTATGGTTTGGCTGGAATCTGTCTAGGTAGTCACAATGACTTACATGTGTTCTGTAGTTTAACTCTGACTGCTGTGAAATATCGATACAAGATTCTTGCTCCATATGTCGCAAAGTACACTGTCGTTTTGGCAATGAATTCATTCTGATGGATGATAATGCCCTATCTGACCGATGTAGACTTGTTGGTGAATATCTTGAGGATCAATGTTTAGAAAGAATAGACCGGACAGCACTATATATAAATCTAAATCCAATAAAGCTTCTGTGGGACAACCGCGGCAGACAGGTGACTGATTTCTGAGATCGTTGAATGAGTTGGAACGAAAGTTTCTCTATAAATACATCTCATTCCAGTGCCCGACTACTTACTTGACAATATGGAAATTCGATGGTGCCTTTGCACTGTAAATAGAGTGGACACATTCCTTATTAAAACTCATTTATTTACAGAAATCTGAGATATATTTTTTATAAAACGGAAGACTTTTGCACAAAATATAATTCCTTATTTGTAAATCATGCTTGGTGCTAAAATTATGTAACATTCAATAAATAACTATTAAAAACACAATTCTTTAAAATTTTATATTTTTACGTTCGTTTGTTGTCAAGTTAAACCCAAAAGATTGGTTCTAACTTATCGCTATTATTTAATCACCATCAATTGCAAAACTGCGCTATACATTCATACACGTTCAAGTTCTTTTTTTTAACTAAACAGTATACCAAAAAAATTTGCCAAACTAAATTTTAAAAAATGCAGTGTTGCTTTTTTAAAAACTCGATTCATTTTGAATTACCAACGAATACTTAAATTTCAAACACATTTCATGAATACGAAGCACTTAGGACTATTTGATAACAATATCTCAACATAAAATATCATTGAATTCAAACTTACAATCTCTATCCTTACAAAATAAATTGCCATGTTTGTTATATTACTGAAAATGTATAAATTTTCGAACCTATTTAGTGAGCCTAGAAGTTACAAAACTCATGGATAGGTGTAATATACCTCCAGGGGCCTTTTAACCACATGTTCAGCTATATTGGAGCTTAGAAAGAGAAAAAAATGTCACCCACATACGTACACACAAAACAGATTTCCGGCTTCTATGTTTATTCCGAAAGTGAGAGCTACTCGCGTTTTGCTCTGATAAGCCGCGTGTGATATTGTTGCTATAGCAACGCTCATTTCCTGAACTCTGTCTTACCATCCGGAAAGGATATCCAACCGATCTCGAACCTTCCCAAAATTGATCTCTAAAAAAATCAACGAAAGTTGCTATTGCTCTCATGTTTCCTCATTGGTTACAATATTTTTACGACCTGTGTTTCGTCCCCGCTGTTTCATTCATTAGGAAATGTGTATTATTTATGTTCTGTATTTCGTGGTTATTCGTAAAGTTGTTTTATTTATCTTCTGTAATAATTTTGGGGGCTCCTTAAATGTGTTTCTTGGGTAAATGAAAGGATTATATATGTTTCTGTACGTGTGTGTGTGTGTGTGTGTGTGTATTAAAGTTTTAAAGTCAGTTAACTTAACTAACTTTAAATCTTATATATTAGTCCTAACTTTCATTATTATTTAAAATGAATTGTTAATGTTTAAATTGAGGAGCCATTTTTTGAGTGATTACCCTAAATAATATTTATATTTTGTATGATATAATTATATAAAAAATTACTCGCAATCAATAATTTTTATTGGAAAAAATCAAACGGATTATGTATAATACTTACTCTTGAGAAATACTCCCCACAATTATTCAAAATTATCTCTGCTTTTATTATGAGTATAGTGCTATAAAACTTTATATACTGATTCGAATCATAGTACAAGGAAGTCACTATTTGTATTTTTAAATTATAATTAGAATTTGTATATATTTGATTATGAAACTCTACTATAAGTCGTATGTTATATCAAATTTTAAAGTGATAATTATTATTAAGATGCTATATAAAAATTGTTTCGCTTTGGAGTAGGAAGATAAAAAGTAATACACAAAAATATTTATGATTTCATGTTTGTCTTAACTTTTTTGGAATAGCAATCGAAATGAAGTTTGATTTAATTTTTTTATTTCATGTTGTGAACTTCATGCTGAAATGAACCAATATTTTATAATACCATAATATTTTTTATTCAGTAGCTTTACGTGCAGACTAAAAGAATTTCAATTATGTAAAACAAACGTTATTTCCCAAATAAGTTTTTACTATTATTAATATATAGTTAGATAATATTTAACAGAAAATCCCATCTATCTCTGAAACATTGAGCTCTACATTAAAGTGACTAACTAGACATCTGTACTTCTTCCAAGAGAAATCAAAATTTTTAATACTAATTGAAAACTTGTCACGCTAGGGTGGCTTTTGAGAACTTGCCAAAACTTCTTAATCCAATTAAGAGTCACGACTGTGATGGTCAGCCAAGGAATCAAATTATTTTAAATGTTGTTAGTTGGCGGATAAGCGATAAACCTTAATTTTTGTGTGATAACTATTACGAATTGATTATCTTATTCTCAAAAAAAATATATGAATTCTGTGTATGTATTATTCTTTTTATCTCCATGACACTTAGAAGCTATTCTTCTTGATGTCATTTATCTCAACACACCATAGCCATGTGAAATTTTAATTACATAACAAGGTGTTAGATGAAAGTATTAAAATTATAAATTCTCAATCTAGTGTCTTAGATCTTGTTCCAAGCCATATTTATTTTTAACAGATTGTTAATAATGCTTAATCTAAAACTCTGTCATAAGTTTTTATGCTTTACATTAGCTTAGTTACATTGTTACAAATGTCATTTGATGTAATGAATACTTTATTTTTCATCTACATATAGTGTCCTTCTAACATGTGCTGGATTCAGTTACCAAACTTTCTCTCGCGTGCTTTGTCATTCTCAAATAATCATCAATTGCCCTCATGATGATTCCAAACAATAAAGCATTTTTCTTAAAATAATAGTGCAAAATATTAAATCTTTTTAATATTACCATTGATGAAAAACATTTTCATTCTCAGAAGAAAATATTAGCTCTTTTTTACTGGATAATATACATGTGCAAATATTTTTAACTGATATTTATCCCATGATTGAAAACGGTATTGAATATTCTTCCTCGTAAATTTCTATAATGTACTATCTAAGACATTGATCTATATCCAAGTATAGATAAACGTTATTCATTTTATTACTTGAATAATTTTATCCTAAAATCATGATAATTTGAACTTTATAAGCAATGTTTAACATTTGTAAATTTGTGGAGGTTTTGTTTCATGTTACTAATTATGCTACAGCAATAAATATTAAATATAAATATCAATTTACTTGTATCATTTCTCTCTTAATATTAAAAACTTTTTAATCATAAATCGTTTTAACTATTTAACTGAGAATTATTTTTAGAAGCTAATCTCACACACATTTAGTGATTAAAATAACGTGATGTACAGGACTTTAATAAACTTCAAGAACTATGTGTATTTTTTTTCTTATGAAATATTGAGTATATTTTTATTAACAATTCAATATTCGACTGAATTTTTAAAGGTACTCACTCCAATGATTAAGTATGGATAGAAGAAAATGGACATTCGCATAAACTTGTAGTTGAATTATTAGATGTTTTTGTGACACGGAATTTCTTAGTGTTATGCTTCAGAAAATAATATAACGAGAGAAATATATGGCATGTGTGGGTGAAACTGCAAGAGGGTATCGAAAAGCTTGAAGTTTACTAAGAAATAACCAAAATGCCTAGCATAAATTTATTCTGAGTATTAATTTATTCTTATGTACTAAATGTTGTAAATTGTACTTTTTAATGTTGATTTATTTGGTTGCAAGAAGACGTTGATTGAAGTAACCCGCAGTATACTGAAGGTAGAGGCTCAAAGTATGACTAATTTTGAAAGGTTACAGTGCCCGGAAAATTATCGATGAAGTGATGGCTGTTTATGGAAAAGATAGGCCGTCTATAACGCTGTTGTGAGGGGGAAATACAATTTTCTAATTGGTCACGTGTCCTTCACATACGTTCCAAGAAGAGGAAGACTATACCTCGCGGGTGATGCTGCCTCAGTGAAGACTTTATACTTTTAGAACAAAGAACAACCAACCAAATGATCATGAATGAAGCTTATCTTAGTTACGGCAGAGTGTGGACAATTATTCAGGATGAACTGTACATGTCAGAGGTTTCAGCATGCTTAGCTCTACGATTACTGACTCCTTTTGAGAAGCAAACACGGCGCGACATGTCAAGGAAGATCTTGAATCTTTTGGAGCAAGATGAGGAGGATTTTTTCTGTTGTCTGATAGCCATGGGTGATTCTTGAACCCATCAATATGATCCAGAGACCAAAGAGATAATCAAGGAAGGAAAGTACAGCGGTTTACCTTCCCTCTCTAAGAAAGCTAAGGTACATAATTCTAACAACATAACGAATCGTGAAGTCATCTATTCTTCCAATCTTGCCCCAAGTGAATTTTTTTTATACCCAGAATTTAAAAAAATTGTTGCGGGGATGGAGATTCGACAACACAAATTATCTGATGTCATTCAAGAGGTTGAACAATTCTTTACGTTCCAATCTGCTGAGTTCTACAATGACGATCTGCGAAAGATCGAGAAACGCTGGGAGAAATGTGTAACCCTGGATGGTGACTATATGGAGAAGTCTCAAGAATAACAAATAAAAATTAAGTTGCTATCTCGAATTTTAGAGCTTCATGATACCTTCGCTTATTTTGCGAGATCATTATAATACCTCGTATTTAAGAATATACTAGAGGTCTTAGTTGTTAAAATTATTTAAACTTGATATCATGTTACAAAATACTGACAACAGGTATTATATCTAGTTGGCAACAATTTTTGGTTAATTTTCGGAATTTCATCCAATTAGAAATAAAAGAGTTGCCAAATATAACGGTATATGTTGAAGCACCACAAAACTATGAAACTCGCTAAACATAGGGGGAAATCGCATTTAACGTCTAGACGTATGTTGCATCTTAACCAAATATCCTACTTTATCTATTTTTGTTGTTGTTGAAAACATAAAAAAATTCCCGTGTACCTCAAGTACTACACGGGACTCAAAGAATTAAATAAAACTAACAGAAAAGAAAGTAAAAGGAAAGAGAAATTACAAAACAAATAAAAAAAAATCAGAGGTGAAACAAAAAAAAAATTGAATCAAGTTACGAGATCAAATCAATGAAGTTACAAAGAAATGAATTAAGTTATAAAAATAAATCAATGGAGTTATAAAATCAAATCAATGAAGCTACAAAGTATGGCGAACAAGTTGAAAAACATTTCGAGTCCAGTTGATTTTAAGAGCTTGGAATTTCACTTTCAAGCAATTTCCTTTTTTATTTAACTTCGAGCAAAAAGAATAAGATGTTAAACATTTCCGAACCCCTTTGTTGAACCCCTTTCATTTTCGAATGTACCAGTATGACCATGAACAAAAGCAAAGAATACGAGGATATCACTCTCTTTAGGGTATTTTTTTTTAATTTGCGTAATAATATTATTGCAATATGAAATATTTTAAGAGTTTCTAATGAAGAAAGGGAATCTGAGCAAAACAAAAATTTAGATCACCTTTGTGTTTCATGATCCATTTGATAGTATGATTAATGTTTAAAAATTCGCGTGGCAATAAAAACAGTACATTCGTATAAGTACTGAATTAATGATATTCAATTTCATTACCATTATAAAAATTACAATTGCACAATTGCAAAACTATTATAGTTGTTAATTTTGCTGCTATCGGTAAAACAAATAGATGATAAATCCTGTTTAACCTGGCTGAGGTAGCTAATTGAGTCGATAGCACCCAGGTGTGATGGATTAAAGAGAGATCGGAAATTGGCATTCAATAGTCGTAGTTTGACATAGATAATGTGGAGAGATTATCTTTGAAAGGAATATTTTGGAGGATAAAAATATTAGTGGAATGAAGGCCAGATAGTTCAAAACTCTTTCATAGTAGTACAGTAACCACAGATAACGAACAATAAAATTCTCCTCTAAATACATCGAAGGAACTTATAGTTGATCTTGTTATGAGTAATGCTCAGACTCTAGAGTCATACATAATTAAAGGCTCAATATCTTGTTTGTAGATGAGAGAATAACATTTGAATTAATACCGTAAATGTTAATCCTTGCTGTACTTTATCATTTTTATTGGAAATATAAGAAATTTTTTTTTTCAAGAAAATTTGCTATCAAGGAGAGGTCTCAAATATTTATTTTCTTGTACTGGAACTAAAGGGAAACTATTTAAGAGTAAATTAGTAGTGTAATAGGGAATGTTCCGTTTACTAATGATCATCACACCAGATTTTTCAGTATTAAATTCTAACTAAAATTGCTTGGACCAGTTAGAAACGAAGAAAATTAATTGAAAAGTCCTTGCCCTGGAAACAGAGCAGAATATAATAAACAAGGGCAATACTTTCGCAACAGGAAAAATTTCGGAGCTTTGAAAATAAGATCATTAGCAAAACATTCCAATAAATGGGAACGAAAGTGAACCTTGGTACCCCCCCCCTCCTTTTCAAGAAGATGAATTGAAGAGAAGGAGCCTAAGTTAAAGTTAGGCTCAAAAAGTTGGAAATATAGAAGAGGTTGAGATGGGTAGTCTGTGTTCTTCAAAAAGTTGAGAGTACTAGGCCACCACGCTTGGTCGAAAAACCCCTTTTAAAGTCAATAAAAAGAATATTATGTAAACTTTTTATTTTTACGTTTTTGAACAATCTCATTTAGACGCATAAGGATGTATTCAGTACTCTTTTGACCAGTAAAACTGTACTGATCATTGCTAAGTAAGCTTTCTCTAGGAAAACTCCATGAAGGTTCTGTTAAACTATCTCTTTAGGCACTTTCCCAAAATAGGAAGCAAACGAATGCATCTAATGTTATTTAAGTGAAGAACTTTAACTTTTTTGCCTTTGCGAATAAGAATCTCTTAAGCATTTTTCCAAATACGGGAGAACACTCAATGTTCAACCAAGTGTTAAATAGTTAATGAACTGGAAAAAAGGAACATAAAATGAAACAACCTTACAGTTTCAGATGAAATAGAATCAGGAGCAGGTTGAATATTTGGCTTTGCCTTGCTAATTATAGTGTTCATTTCCTCATGAGAAAAAGATGGATCAGATTACGAAAAAAAGAGCTGTTCGAGAATCCCGGTGAGGTTTCTTATGAAAATTGTCCTATTTCTCTCAATCTGGAAGGACATTTTTGTAGAACACCACTAATTACCTCTTGTAATGATTTAGTGAAGCTTCCATTTGAAAGTTGAATGCCCGCAACTTCCACTTTTATTTATGAAATCTCTTTTAACCTCGAATATGTATTTTTTTTCCAAATATTATGAGCATCAATTGTAGAAAAGAATATTTTCCAAAAGGTAAGTTTTCTATATAAAGGCATCTTATTGTATTATTTTCTATTGTCAAGATATTTAGATTAAAAGACTTCCTTTAAAAAGGTATTGAGAGTACGTTGAAATCTGCGTCTGGCAGCAATCATCTTTTACCCATGCTAACAATTTCAATGAACTACCATGGGACGTTGTGAAAACCACGTTTCTTGGTAGGCTTTGAAGAAATAGAAGCCTGGAAAAGAATAGATCTGAAGTCTTCTGCTATAGAGCTTAAGAGAAGACTGGTATATGAAGTGTCGAGATAAAAAAGGGGAGGATGCGGGAAAAACAAAACGCATGGAAACGTTTCCTATTGGCTTTCTTTGTGTTGAAAATAAGAAAATCAGGAATTAAAGAAAAAGAAAAGGATACTAAAATATCAAGTTCAATCATCATATGATTATATAGAGAATCACTGTCTGAAAGACACCTACAGGAAATTTCTTGAAGTCAGTTCCAACGAAGGTGACGTCAATGTTGCTTGAACTACGATTAGTCCGAAAGGTGTGTAGGCCCGCAATCTTCACGTATTATTAAAAAAAGAAGATTATTAGAGCGAATAAAATCACTTAATCGGACTCCACTAGCATCAGAAATTGGACTAAGCCGTAATTCAGATTTGCTATTAGCATCAATTCCTTAAATCAGTCTCTTAAGATTTTTATTGATAAAAACTTGTTTAATTATATAAATATCACGGTCGATATTTTTAAAGGTTCGGAGTAATAGGAAAAGAGGGTATAAGTGGTTGCATTAAAACTTACGTCCATTGTAATCATATTGTAGTCGGAAAAAAATGAGAAATCTTTTGAGTGAATAATAATGGCTGCTTTGATATTCTCGGACTTCACATCATTAAAAGAGTTTATAACTGCTGGGAAAGCCAACGAAAGATCATTTATAACACTGTGATTCTTCGATCAAAGCATAATCATGTCAATCACACTTGATCAGTATTTAAGATTTACTACGTATCAAATTTAAATTTATGAAGTTTTAATTAGGAAAAGTCTCCAGAAATTTATATAATTATCAATCATAATAGAAATTTAATTTATTATAAAATTACAACTTTAAGCAGCTCTTGGAAAAAAGTTTGTCATGAACACTGATCTTTCTTACATCATTTCTAGTTTCGTAGTTGAAAGGAATAAATTTCACTCAAACTTCGGTATTTTTATTCGAACAGTCTCTTTTTTTTTTATTCTTGTGAGCAATAAAAGCATTTCAGTGGCTTTTTACACTCAGCAGCATAGAGATTGTAGCCAAGACGCAATTAAAACATTTATTTATAACAGCAAAATCATCAACTGCATGCATGCTCCATTGAATTTTCAAACAGGTTTGAGAAATAATATTCTTACGAATAGTAGGAGGAGTTTCAAAAGAAATGTGTCTCGAATGTTGGAAATTCTTTAAAATAGTTAAATAAATTTATGCAAAGTAAGAGAATTCGACACAAGTACATGTCTTCATTCGGCTCAAAAGTTTCTGGATTTTGATTAAACATAGAATTTATAACTACTTAATTACTGACGTCATTTGAAACTTGCTTTAATAAAATAGTAGAATTTTTTTTTCTTTTAAGTAAGGAAGAGTTTAATTCAAAAGATTTAATTTTAATGGCGTTTTGGAGTTCAATTAGTTACTTAGTTCGCGTTCAGAAACGCATTGAACCAAGAATTACTGGAATCGATCGTTTTCAGATTGCGAAAATCCAATTTGGCCTCGATAGAATTAATGCATAATTTAATAAGTTTTTGAACCTCTTTTTACCTATATTAGAAAAGATTTTTGATTTATGCTAATTCTTACCTAATATTGTGTTAGAGACAATGGCAAATCCAAAAAAAAAATCGACAGAGGGGAGGGGTACAGTTTTTTTCCAGTTCATTAGGACTTGACTGTTTTCGTTTATTTTGTTTATTGTTCATGCTCATTTAGACCTCAATCTAAAAATAAACTACATATTAACTAAGGGATCAAATATAAATTGAGAAATAAAAACTTGCAGTACAATAGATAACTCGGTCTTGCGCTTGGACACAACAAATAATTTTGAAGTAAAACAACAAAATAAATTCTTCCAAATTTGGTTGGTACAATTTGGTTTAGATTTTCTGTTCAGGTAGGGTTTTTTTTCTGTGCTTGAATTATGACGGGGAGGGGCGCGTGCTTCCGTGTCCACCCTCTGAATCAGCCACTGGATTAAGATTTCATGACTAATAATTATTGGGTAAATTTGTAGAACAAAACTGCATGGTTTTTCTAACATTTTACATGACTCAAAAGAGTTCCATATTAGATCAATTTTCATAATCCATAATAAATGATCAAGGTAAATGTGTAGAGTAGTTAACAAATTGCTTGTTGTACATAATTACTACTTAACAAAAAGGACTCTCTTGCAGATATTTTTCAATTAATTCATCGTATTCAAATGCCTTCAATATTTTAGGTGATTCTTTTTAATTATAAAATTAAAATTTAACCTTTTTAAGTCATAAATTGACGTGATCATTTATTTTATAAAACATAAACTATGCATAATAAAAGTTTCCAAGAAAGAAAATCATTAATAATTCATTAGGGGGGAAACCAATTTAAATATGAAAGAATCGCAAAAATAAAACATATTTCTCCAACTATTGAATAAATATAAATAATCATTTTCATTTCGAGTTTGTGAGGCGTAAAAGTCATATTCTTATTTCATACCCGTAGTAAATATATAGTCTTTAAATGAAATCTAAAGATTTTGATCTTTTGAACCAAATTATGACCATCAGAGTTTTTAGGCATAGATATTCCATTCAATAGTTCTCATTTTCATGAAACTGGTCATAAAAGGAAAAGACATTATTGCATCTTTTAAAAGTACAAGCATAGCAGAATAAATAATTGAGAATATTCTTAGATTGTAAAAATTTTATTTCATTTTTTCATGTATAATTTAAAGTTTTATTCATTTCCAAATTATATGATACCATGTTTCTTTAAATGTCATTTTAAATGTATATACCTTTTCTTTCGTTTAAATAATCATCTGCCATTATCGATGTACTTTCCATTAAATAAATCCTTATACATTTTATTTGCATCGAGATAATAATTTTTATAAAGTATTACATATGAATGTGTATTTTATAAATAAAGTATAGAATAAAACTGAGTTTGTATATGTTATACGACCACTTCCTTTTCCTTTAACACATAAAGGAGAAATAAAAATAGCATGAATGGAAGTACTGTGGTATATTTGCTCTCTCTCTTTCTCTCTCTCTGATGTGTGTGTGTGTGTGTGATTGATTTTTAAAATAGCGGAAATATGCCCTTTAAATAATTTCTATGTTGTCAAATTAGGGAAAGTGTTTATTTTACGAACTTTCTGAGACTGTGTCATCATAGATCCTAATAATTTTGATGTTCCAAAATCGCTAAAGCTGCATAAAAAGAAATTAATTTAAATTACTTTAAAATTTAATAGAAAAATAAGGCCCAGAGTGAAAGGAAAGACAGATTAGACAAGTACTAGAGGAATTAATTTTGCGTTTCTAAAATCTATCGTTTAATAAGCCGTGCTGGAGTTTTCTTAACTTTTCGTTTTTAGCTTCTTAAATATGAATAACTCCTATTAAACAGTTCTGTTGGAAGTTTTCAGTTTTGTTTTGATTAGGGTCGGTGCTAGAAGTGCCCAATAGACTATTCGAATAGCCGTGGTAGCCGTGTGGTCTTTGCATCGAATGGCCGGCGATGTTTTTGTTCTACTGCGTGTTCGAGCCTTATTTTCACTTGAGACCATTCGTTACGTTTATCTGTCGGGGCTCATAGTTCTGTCGTTCTGCTTTGATGGAGAGAGTGGGCGCCACCTCAAGTGTCGATCTCGTCATCTGATCGTGGCTCAAAATTACTAGTCATACTGGCTGTTATTAGCAAACTTGTAGCGGGAAGAAGTAATTAGCTTAAAAATATTCAGAAAAAAATAATTTAAGACTATTGGAATTTCATCTTCATGAAAGAATGAATCTTCGAATAAAGAACAGCTTCAAAAGCAACACATTAAGACGTATCTCAGCTTTACAACATTTAGATAACACAAAGCAATATTTGTGGATGCATTCTGTATATTTCATTATTAAAATAATAGAAATCTAAAATATAATCAAATATGCTATTTTCTAGATTCTCCTTGGTCAATTATTAACTTATAAATCCATTAGATCTATTTCCAAATGTCATATAGTGATTAAATTTTCATATTATAAGAAGTGCGATTAAGAAAAATACCAAAAAGCTAATAATAAATACAGGAGAAAGTCAGTGAAGATATATTTCTGGGAAAAGTTCATGATTTCTAACAAAAGTCATGTGCTTATGTGACTCTTCCAAAGTTTTACCGCAATAGTTTCGATGTATTTCACACATTCGATTTATTTTTCTTAATCACACTTCTTATAATATGAAAATTTAATCGCTATATGGCCTTTGCATTGGAAAGTCCTGAACCTTTTAAAAAATATCATGGACAATGTGAAGTAATAAATGAGTTTTTGATTGAAACAAAAATATATTTCAATGACGGTACCTGTATAAGATGCTAGAGATAAGAAAATTGCTGCTCGTTGCCTTCTTGAGTACCATGTTTTGAAATGTTTTACTGACCTTTTATATCTGTCTTTGTCAAGACAAGATATCAGAAAAATATTTTCTTTAGCGGTTTCGGCTCTCAAATCTCAAAAAAAAAAATTTTGTTATTTGGCATTAAGGCTTTTTTCTGTTGTCTTAATAAAAATTAAACATCCATTTAATTTACTGACGCAGTTGTCTCTTTTGGCACTTTCGTAGCTTATATATATATATAGGGTGCTTCGAAACTTTTGGGTAAAAATTTAAGGGGTGATAGAAAACATCTAAACAAGCAAATTTCACCATATAATGCATTCGCGGAGAACCGCTAGACGGCGTTGTAATGGAAAGCATAAGGCACGAGTTTTCATACTCATCGTCATTTCTACCGTGGTTTTCAGGAAGCTTGTTCTATTCCTGATTACTGTACACCATCATGCCTCTTGAATTCCACGGTAGAAATGACGATGTGTAAGAAAATTCTGATTATATGCTTAATTCTTCTGCCGCATAATTAGTGCCTTTGGTTCAACACTTATAATAAAAATAGACATAACTTGCAAATTCTTTTCATTTTGTACTCGAGTATATATAAGTTCCGCGGTTTTCTGAGCCAGCGGCAACATTTAATAGCTTTATTTCCTCTTGTTATTTTTAATGGATTTCCGATTTCTTTTCTATTACTTCTTATTGTCTAGTTAATTTCTTTAAATGTTTTTTAATTAATATTTTGTAATTGTTATCTATTACTTTACTATCTAGTTTTAAATAATCTTTTTATATAGGTTTTGTATTTTATGCTATTCTTTCAATTTTTTCATATTACAACTACTTTTACTTAAATTTAATTTTTTAATCTTCTTTACTTTAATATACTCATATTATATATATATATATATATATATATATAAAGAATAACTATTTTCGTTTTCAAAATTTTCGTGGCTGTTGAATTTTGAATTGTGCGAATCACTGTTCAAAACACTCACCCATTATTCAGTTTTATAAGCAACTGAATAACCATTTCTTAAAATATGATTGCATCCTCAAAATAATTCACTGAACCCTATAGCATAAATTTAAAAATAACGCTGATGAAATCCACTTTCTTTTAAGGCATCGTTATAAGCTTTACTTTGACATCTGAGACATGCCACCATAATTTGGCCCTTAAACTTCTAAGAGTAAAAATAAAAGTGACGTTTAGAATTATTTAAAATCAATGATAAATGTTCGATAATTAAATCAAAATACTATTGAAAGCACATCTCTAGATATTACTATTATAACTTCCCGCAATCACATAAATATGCTTAATGCTGAATCGTGATTCTTTCTGCTAGTGAATTATTTTACTTGACCTCCGTGTGGCTGTGTTATTTAACTACACAACAAATGCACTCTGTTAAGCTGATACCGCTCTCAAAGCCACTGGTCTAGTATACCCATAATTTGCACTTTTAACTGATGATGAATAGCGAAATTCTCGGTCCCAAGTAGAAGCCACGTAAATAATTCTTCATGAAAGTTGTGTCACGATGCCTATTATGCATGCGGAAAAACTCAAGTACGAGGATATTCTTCAGCCAGAATAATTGTGCGATAGGGGAAATGCTTCCCAATACTTGCCTTGAAGATCACTGATATATTTGAACAATTCTATTGTACAAAAGAAAACAAAATGAAGCAACATGCAAATTATTGTGAGATTCCTTGTTTTTATAAAATTTCATCCAAAAAACTTACAAGAGCCAAGAACTCTTTTCTATATTTAAAATAGGGTATTATTAAATGCGTTTTTTTTCTCTGGATTTAAGTTAATCTTATTCTTCATGACATCAATATAGCACTATTGTTTTTTTAAAAAAGAAACAATATTTTTCTTCGCAAATTTATTTTCTTTATTTTCGCCGCATTTAAGTGATCTCGTTGCAGTTTTTATAAAGTTTTTATTTTGTTTAGCTACGAAAATAATTCTCGGCTATTTCTTTATATAAATAATTTTTGTCGTCAACTATATATTTTAAACATATTTTTAGCTCTAGATTTTTATATGACTTTACATTAAAATCTATCGTTTATCAATGTCGAGATTTTCGTTAAAACTTTTTGTTCAAGATGAGATTAAAATCGAATTAACAAAAAAATATTACATATTCTTTAATATTCCTCAGTGACTTCCACCAATATAATATAAAAATAATTATGCTGAATTTGTAAAATTTTAAAAGTAAATTTTTGAGTCATTAGTTTTAAAAATTGGTTTTTTACTAGAAAATGCCATTTATTTCATAAAGTGTCATTAAAGTTTATACTTTATGATGTATATTGTCTAATATAAATATCTTTAATTTATTTTCTACTAATTGCGATGTCTAAATCAAGGTAGTTTCAAAAAGCTAAAATTTCAAATGGTAGATGAAATATCAAATAAATTTTGATATTTTGGGCAAAAGATTAGTAACTTTAACGCTAATTTTTTTCAGGTTATGGCAGAACTCCCCCTCCCTCTTTTTTTTTTTTACTTTAAATTCATTATTATATTTGTTAATTATTTCCTGGTTTGTTAATTATCATTTTTTATTCCTTATTTTCTAGCGGTTCGAGTTAAAATTATTTAATGGCTGAAATAACTGGATATATTAACCTTTTTTAGAAATTACTTTTAAAGACAGTCTTAATATACAAAAAAAAAAAAGTTTCGTGTAATTTAAGCATTTATTTTAAATCTTATAAATTGATTATTATGATTATGCAAATTTATTGGATCTCTTTATGTTAATGGACAGAGGGCAAGATTTAACTTCTATAATTAAACAAATTTTAAACCTTTTTTCTAATTTATTTTGATAGTAAGGTGATACAAAAAATGGCAAATAAATTCCGTTACGAATGTCTCAGAATTTTATGCTTAAGTTTCTGTTAACTTTTAAGTTACGAGGATTGTTTGAAAAGTAATGTCTCTATGGCCATAACTTTTTTTTAATTTTATTCGCATTTCTTGTTGTGAATAAATTCTTCTGATTTTCACAATTCTTATTGCACCTGAAAGTTACATGCATTCTTTAAAAATTTATCTCCTTTTTCAAGCATTTTTGCCAATGAACCGTTGGAGAAAAATTTTGGTGGTGATTGTCAACACCGGGCTTTAGTTGCAGCTTTCACCTCGTCAGAATGAAAGTGGTAGCACATAAAGTGCTCTTTCATCTTTGACAAGAGGTGAAAGTCACAAGGTGTTAAGTCAAGTGCAATGATATCTCGCTGCTTCAATCTCATCTTCATGTTAGTCGCCTTCTTCTTTAGTTCGAAGATTACAAGTGGCACTTGGAAATGAAGAAAATAAATCCATTACGTAGCGGATATATGTATGTCGTATAGGGCATATGTAGGTCACTCAAAAATTTCGAAAATCTGGTAGAAAATAAAAAAAAATATTATGGCTTAGAGGAATTACTTTTCAATCAAACCTGATAATAATAAATGCAATTAATCGAAGAATTATGTACTGTGAGTGTCAATTTTTTTTCAAATAGAAAGTTTTTCAAATAAAAAGTTTTTACAACTTGGGATCAATTAATGTGTGGTAAAATGTGCATACCACAGATCTCAATAATGATTTTTCAAAATAATGATAATAATATAAAAAGCAAGTTCAACAATCTACAATATTTATCAAACTTCTGGTATCTTCATCTTGAAATTGAATATGCGGTCTTTTGAATATACATTGTAACCACTTAAGATATCCACATGAATTTGTGTGGGTTTCTTTTTTTTAATTATTTAAATTAAATCAGAATATTAATATCAATAATTTCTTTTATGATAGTATACATCTGTATGTATTTTTCTGTGATATATATACAGATGTATCCAGAGTACTATGATAAAAATAGTTTTACCTAACAGAATTTTAACAACTACTCTATTTAAATGAATATATTCTTAATAATGTATTCTGAAAAAAATATTTACTTGTAAAAAATGTGACTGTATGGTAACTAAAGAACAAATTGATTAATCGGCTTAAACTGTTGATGTAACGAAGAGGTTACTCCAAGATGCTTTTTTAGTGCTTTATTTTCTAATCAGTTAATGTATCAACAACTGTAATAAACCCCTACATTGAAAGGGATAACATGGTACAACTTTTATTTGAAGTACTTTGTATTCATATAATTCTCTAGCTTTAAATATTTTTTTCTCTTGTCTCAAATTTATTACAGATAATTATGAAAAGAGAAATAAATTAATGTTTTTGTATCCATTGTAAGAAATAAGTACTATTTCTAACTGCGCCATTATCGAAACGATGCATGAAAGGGAGAGAAAAACGCTTACCATTTGAAAGATTAATTTTTGATAATTATTGGATGGGGTGGAACAAAAGAATGAGTAAGCTTGAGACAAAGATCTTTGTATGTTACTTTTGGTTTATTTATTCCTTTTGTCTCTGAAGAAAATATGGATAGGTTGTGATTAGCCTCCAACGGCATGAAGTGAACAGTTCAAAAATTATTCTTAATCGTAACAGATGATTTCTGTTAATAATACATATTTGTGGGGAGTACCTTTGGTCAACTTAAATACCATATTTACATCTCAACATTAGAATATTTTCTTATTTAAAACTAGTTTTTAAATAAAATTTTAAAAAAACTATTTTCGAATTCTGAGCCTGTAGGAATCATTTCTTTGTTTTATTAAGTGTCTGCTCTATTAAGATTTAATTCAGACGAATAACTAAATATCTGTCATACCGAGTAATCTGAATACTACACGTAAAAAAATGGAACTGAGTTTTAAAGTTCTTACTTGATGTGATTGTGGAAGTTAGGAGCAAATTTATAATGGGGTTCTCTCGCGTATTTTTCTTCTACTAATTTATGGGGGCTTTTATATATCATTAAATGATTTCAGAACCTGTTCTTGTGAATGAACCGTAACATATGTAAATTAGAATAGTAGTGAATAAGATTGATCGGATAGCTGTTAAAAGCTGCGAAAAGTTTAATCTCGGTATTGTAAACAAGAGTAAAAGGTTAGATAATTCTATGTTAGTGTGGAGTAATCACCTGTCAACGGACGTATTATAGGATCCAGCTCAGATGCTTGGTATTCATTCGGATCCGGTTAGGCATTCTCAGTTAAGTAATACAGTAGCACCTCCCAATAAAGGACACTCTCCAGACCTGACATTATTTTGTCCCTTAAATAGAGGTGTCCCTTAATTAGAGGTAAATAAATATACCATATATATCTTTCCAAAGGGATCAGGGCGAATAGTATTGTCCCTTAAGGGGAAGTGTCTCTTATTCGGAGATGTTCCGTACAAGAAGTATTATTGCAGTTTGTAATATTAATCTTTAGGTTTGGACAAGTGTAGGGAACTGTTCCACGTATGTAATATTATAGATATTGAATTTTGAATTTCTAAGATTCGAATAAAACCAGTTTTATTTCCTTCTTGTCTGACTATTTAATTACTGATTGAACTCTACTAAATTGATATGGATAACTATAAAAAAGGGGAAAGAAACCTGGTAGTTTGCAAAAGGTTTGTATACATATGCAAAAAGAACCATTCGCAAACGTTTCGTTGAAATTATTTTCACAACGAATTTTCAGCGATCTGTGGGAAAGGAACGAACCAACCGCGCACCAACATCAATTATTTGTTAGGCACCTGTACGCGTTCAGAAATTAGCAAGCAAAAAGAATAACAACGAACTACATGTAACGCTGTCCCAATTTGAACTGCGAACTCTTTTCGTGTTAGTCGAAAACATCGATAGGATGTGAATCATAGTGAACGGTTCACTAGCAGCTCGTTCGGAACTTATAGATGTGCATTCATTTGCGAACCGGCCGTTGGGAAATGCGCGCGATTCCCAAAAACGCATTTTAAAGTGTCTTCCGTCAGTTAATCATGGTACAGAATTGCGAGTTCTTTTTTTCAGAGCCCTCGTGTTGCCCAACTGCAAATTTAATTCAAAATTTTTTATCTTTATAGACAAATAACCTTAAAACTAATTTTAATATGTGAGAGAATAAATATGCGAGAGAGAAAGTGCGAGAAATATTACATTCAATAGATATTATGTATATATATATATATATATTGTTACGAACATGAGTTGATGCTTTCCTGCAACGCTTCTCTCATCGAGGGAAAAGTGGATATTCAGAGATGTCACCAGTTATCAAAATAGAGTTTAAGCAACGACCACTTCATCTTTGGGACGAATTTGGCGACTTGGCGATTTTAGCAACAAATGGAAAGTATTCGAAGGCGCTAGAACCGAGACGAAAAATCGATAGGGAAGAAAATTGCAAACTTTTCATGAATTTTCCTATGTAACGTCACGCCTGCCCGGAAAGGTATAAATACGCTAAGAACTACAGTCGGAGGAGTCAGTTTGTGAATCAGTCTGAAGAGGAATCAGTTGTCTGTGGAGTCTGCTTTGTAGACCGATCTGGGAATTGGGGCCGAGTGAATCTGCTTGAGATTCGGCCTGAATCTAGCTAAACTGTTACGGAGAGTCTGTCTGTGGAGACTCTGCTGAGGAGATTGATCGAGAGATCGACTGAACACTATTAGCATTTGAAGAGGAGTGTGCCAGGTGAATTTGCGAAGAAGCAACATGTGTCTTCTGGGAATCGTCGGAGCTTGCCCTGGAAGAGTAAAATATTACTGTGGAGGTGTCCACGGAACGTTGCATATAATAACTGTTATTATATTTAATGTGTGTTTTGTTCTTGTACTGTGTCATTGAATTGTGTAAGTGCTGTGCATCTGTTATTGTCCAAATTGTGCTACCTATGTGTTGTCTTGAAGACTTAAGAATAAATCGTCATATATATATATATATATATATAAGAGGGCGCTTTTTCACTGAGCCACAAGTTATATAGCAAGGATTTTCTAGCGACATTTTGTCATGTGATGGAATCTCACAGTTCTAGATGTAGGGATTCTCGAGGATATCCGCAAAATACAGAGTCTAATAGGGATTATTTCTGACAGATTTATGATCATGGGAAAGCGGATTAAACAAATTTTATGAGTGCGTGATCCAATAAATAAAAGGATAATTTGGAATTGGATCAGGAAATAAAAATGAACTCTTTGCTTTTGAATTAGGGAATGGGATTTTGTAGAAAATTAAATTATTACTAAGAAAAATTATTAAATTAAAGTTAAATCATTAGACACACACACATATACGTATATATATTTAAAAATCCAGAAATTATCACATAAAAATATTGTATGTGTGTGTTTTCCTTTTAATATTTTCAATGAATAACACACCAATCATTTGTTGGTTTGATCGAAACTAAAAGGAAAGAAGATGAAAATAGGACAGCTTTCTCTGAAAAAGAGGATCAAATAGCAGTAACAATTGTAGCGAACACAACAACAAAAAAGCAGATAATTTCGTCTGAGATGAAAGTGATAGCTGCAGCCTCAACTTAAGAATAAGAAACGGAGGGTCCTCGAGATGAAAGAGAAGCGCGGCTGGGGAAAAGCCTGTAACAGGGGGAATAGAAGTTCATCGAAGTAAGATCGAATAGTGGAATAAAACTTAAGCTTTACACTAAAAAAGCAGCCACGTGGAATAAATATGCAAATACATAAGAGTTCCCTGATTTCCTCTGTAGCACAGCGATTTGGATGTCGCAGCTGCTAATTTATCCTTTAAATACTGCTGAAATACTATTTTTCTAAGAAATTTCTGAAGCACTATTTTTCTAAGCACTTAATTTCTCTAAGAAATGTGTGTGCATCCCTTTTAATATTTTCAATAAATAACACACCAATCATTTGTTGGTTTGATCGAGATTAAAAGGAAAGAAGATGAAAATGATTTCTCTAAGAAATTTGGGTTGAAGTCGTTTCAAGTATTTGCGGATTATTTGTTTCTGCATTTAAAAATTATCAAATTATTGGCGTGCATCATTCAAAGACAATGGCTAAGGAGATCGCTGAAATTGCAGGAATTGGGTTGAGAAGAAAACAGCGTATTATTTACAGGATAGCGATGAAAGGTACCAGAAGAATAATGGTGAACAATTAACATCTTAATTTTCGAAGGAATAAATGTGGTCGAAAAAATTTCTTAAATTTTCGGTATCGCAGATTTCTGAAGTGACTGCTGTAGAAAAATTGCAAAACAACCAGCCGTTGAACTCATAGCAATCTTTAACAATAAATATTGAATCATTTCAACACACACAATGCAATGAGAACTTAAAGGAATGGAATTTAACAATCGTAGAGCCATAAGAAACCACTTGCTTCGATGATTAATTAAAAAGATGGCTCCAATTTTCTGAAGAGCTTAAATATTGGTATTATCTTTTGCCTTATTGTTCCATTTCCCACTACAAATTCAAAATAGAAAACCTTGATCAAGAATTTTGCTATACAAATCGTATGATTCATTGCTTGAGAAGGCTTATCAGGATATCTGCTTGAGAAACTAAGGTTAACAACAACTTTGATTAAAACGGTCGATGAATTTTAGATATGATTGCGAGCAATACATTAGAAGAAGATGAGCATGGTAACGTAATCCAATGATAGTACAATCCTTTCTAAAAATATTAGTTTACCACAAACTTTCGATGCCATTGACGTATTAGAGGTCTACAATGCGTATTTTACTATCAGTTTTCGATTAATTTTTTTATAAAACACATTTCATTCGTATTTAATCCTTTTTCTAATGTTAAATTGCAGTAATCTCTTCAAGCTGAGGCTAACTTTTGTTTATTTTTCATACTGGGAATATGAAATAATTTGATCTTAATTCTTGCGTACTTCATAAATTAACTTTACAGTCTATTATAAAATATTCAGTTAATTCAATAGACAAAAACAGTATTAGTTAATCAAAGTTCTGTAGCAAAAAATAAAAATTAACTGGATATAGAATCCCTTCATATCTTTTTAAAGTACCTCACGGTAAATTACGGTTCCCGCTAATAGATTCCTGGCCAATATTTTCTGCTTCAAATGCGATTATTTCCTGATAAAACATGAAGCTTTTTTCAGAAATCAGAAGCATCGAATGCTTTACTTCCTATAAATGTTTGTTCTGTTTTAAAATAACTCCATAAGGACAAGCAGCGTTGTCTGAAAATTTAACCAAACAGTTGTTAGAAACTGGAAACTACTAAAGAAGCTCAAGTACTGAAGACTTTAATGAAATGGGAAAATCATTCACATTCATGAAGCGAGTGTTTTATGACATGAAAGTCTTGGGAGTTGAAATCTCTTTCAATTAGCCAAAAGAACTAGTAAATCAGGGCAAAGCTTAATGACACTGGACGATCCAGAAATCGACAGAGTGGATGCATATAAAATGTAAATTATTACTTTACTTTGAATCAGCGCTGTTTTAAAACGTGCATTACAGCTTAAGTACATTATTCATAGAATATTCTTCACTTTTAATTTAAGTTTTTAATATGCCTGTCAGTAAATTGTTCAAAAATTCATATTCGTTTCCAACCTTTTTAAAATTTAATATTAATTGGAAACTTTTACTTAATAGCTGTCATTTAAAATTAATTTCAGTGAAAGATTTTAAGCGGTGTTTCTTTCTTTTTTTTTAATTTATTCTTGGATCTATTAACCACCAATTAGTGAAGGGAGGGAAGAGAGAAAGGAGATAAGAAATGAAAAATCAAAATTAATAGACCAAACAAATAAAAAATATTTTATAAATCCACTTTATAATACATCCCGAGTATACAATAGCAAATCGTAAATGGGTTTTTAAGTGAATCTTATTGCAATTTCAGGTTCTTAGGACTTAATTGAAGGGTTCTTGTTTTTTTTTTGGTATATATCAACCTTACCCACTGCTTTACTGGGTAAAAATATGGATTTATCCATTTCATCGAAAGTAAAAAAAAAAGTGCATGAACCATCGAAAAGTAATACATTATCTACTGTGAAATGAAGTTAAAAAAAACATGTGAGCATCTTATACAAAAATAATGATTAAACCGACGGACTCAAATACTGGAAACACACATAGCACAAACAGAATAGGACTGTAGAAATAAAAATAAATAGTTAACTTATGGAATCTACAAACAAATCAAATTTATCAGTGTGTGTGTGTGTGTGTGTGTGTGTGTGTTTAATTTTCTAATTTTTCCCATTATTTAAAAGAAAGTGAAGAGTGATTCTAATTTTCTGGTACGATTTCAATATATCCTTTAATTTATGCAATCAAGCGCTCGTAAAATCTGCTAAATCAACTTTTCCCGTGATCGCAGACCTGTAAGGATAGTCCCTACTAAACTGGGTAACTCCAGCAAAGTTCCCCAAAAATCCCTTCATTCAATACCACGTGATTAGCACATGATCTAAAGAAATCCTTCCATATAGATTCTACTCAAGATAGAATTCTCTCTCTTCCGCTACATCTCTACAAAGACGGCGAAGCTACATCTCTGGCATTCTAAATTATCAGAATGTAATCTCTCCTCTCACTGTTATCTCTTGCCTCTCTCATCAAAAGAATTAAACAGACTAAATCAAAAATTGTGCTTTCATTAGAGCTTTGACTTCAATATATATATATATAGAGAGAGAGAGAGAGAATGCTTCTTTTTTCTCTAAATGCTAAGATTTATTTGACATTTTGTAATTACATCTTTTTATGGGTTATTATAGTTCTTTTCATAATAGTCTGGCAATTATCTATTCATTGCATTTGTATATTGATCCTTTCTTGGAAATCATATATTGATCTTTTCTTTGTATTCTTATAATAGTTTTTTTTTTCATGTTCTAAGTATGATCTTCGCTTTGTATATATATTATCGTTCTTATCGTTTTATATTCTCTACATTTTATAAAATGTTTCAGTTTTATTGTTTATTATTTTATTAATATTAATCCAAACTTAATTTTAGAAATTGCTTTACTAATAATTTATTAATTCAAAGAGCATCTTAGTGACAAAAGCTGAAACAGTAAATATACACAAAAATGACTCACAAAGAACATATATAAATATTTAGAATATAAAATTCGAATCAGAAGAATTAAAATACAATAAAATATTCAAGAAAGACGAAATCTTAACGACACTCACACATATCTGAAAAAATTAAACACTTAACTAATTCGAAACAATTTGGCTATTATAACCTGATCAGAAATTATATGTGTAATATCTAAGATGTTTCGGAATCTTTTTTGTGTCGTATCCGGAACAATTTTATCTCGGAACATAAGTTTCATGGTCGATAATTTTCGGAATTTTGTTCTTCATATGTAAAGTGGCTTTTTAGAAAAGTAAAGATACATCACGGATAATGGGAAAGGAGTGATGTTGGCGACATGGATTGTACTCTTACCCTTCAGCCGTCCGCTTTTCCCTCGTGGTTATTAAATATTTCTACTTGCATCTAGTTCGATTAGCATGTTTTTATTACGGCTGCGTCAATTCAGAATCCCGCCAAAAGTGAAATGCGTTTCGTCATACGATTTTACCATACAAAAGATTAGCGTCCACTTATATTCACAATGGAATTGTTTCTGTATGCTGGAACATTGTTAATCGACAAAATGTACTTGATGAATCGTAAATATAAGACAATTTGATTAAATTTTTGCTTATTACCAAACTATTACATGAAAGAAACTAATCTGTGTAATTCTGTATTGTACTCAATTCATCTAAGTGACTTTACAGTACTTATATACAAATTCCTATTTCTTTCTTTGATACATTTTTAGAATTATGTGCGAAGAACATACATAGATGCGATTGTTTTCATGTTAATGTTTCTAACAAGCACATTTTTTTATTTATTTTTGTATATTTAGCTCCGATAATTTAAATCTTTTTTTTTCTTTCCAGGGATCTCAGTTGGAACAGTATAAAGGAGTTAAATGAAGGCGGATTCGTGACTCTCACACGTCTGCAAGAATTGTGAGTACAGTTTTTTTTTTTTTAATTATGTAAATATCACGATATCAATTAAATTATTTCAGATAGTATTTGATTATTTGTATCTTAATAAGTCTTAGGAATAATGATATTTACGCAATTTATTAGAATATTACAATTTCATAGTTATGAATAAACAAATAAATGCATCCTTTTAGTTGCTTTTGAAATTAATGTGACTGAAAAATCAATAATTATTTTTACACAAAACGCCCCAGCATTTAAGAGGGTTGTTCAAAAAGTTTCCATGTTAGGAATGGGAAAGGCGAAAGGGAGTAAATCACTGTGGTGTTGCACATTGATTGTTTTCCTTTTTTTAAGAAGTCCATAAGTCTGACTCCCTTTCGTTTTCCAAAAAATCTTCACCATAACTTTTCGACCGATGAGACCCTCTTCTCCTTTAGAGCAGGTTCATCAGAAGTAATTCATTGTTTTGATTGTTGCTTTTGTTTTCGGAATAGAGTGGTGAATCCATGTCTCATTTGCGGTGACAACTGGAAATAGCAGCAATCAAATATTTACAATTTTGATATCAAATATTACAAAGTTTGGCCGCATAAAGTTGCCGAATAACATTTAACCTCTGAATCAAAATGCGATTTGTTTTGTCGCCATTTAGCGGATGGAAGTTTACTATAGTAACAGCAACATGCCTCAGCTACGCTATCTGGTGTCAAAAACAGGCACTTTTTGCACCGTACTATACACCAACTAAGTTTACGTTATAATTGACTTACGACTATCCAAACTTAGACCACAAAAATAAATAAATAAAAATAATAATAAAGAAAGAAATGTTACTTCATCGAGTCAAAACGTTTCCGACTATATATATATATTGTGAAACCAGTTCACCATCTCTTTAAGTATGGCGTTTGCACCAAAAAGCCAAACTTGCATCTCCAAACTTCCGCATCACGTCAATGGGAGGCTTCGGGACCTTGACTAGATGTAATGCGCCTCAGCCCCGCTACATGGCAGGTCTGTAGTGGCGTTAGGTCTTGAACCCCTCAACGAAAACAATTCCGACCGCGAGCCCGCTACCATGATTACTAAAGTACCGCGGCCTTACCTATTCATGAAATAACAACGCTTGAGATAGTGTTTAACTCTCCAACAATGTCCCGGCTAAGGACTGTGTAGTTCAGTTGAGTTTTACTAAGAGTCTTCATTATTTCATACGAAGCGAGATATCATTTTACTCGAGACTCACGAATTACAATTAAATTCTCAACTCTGTCCCAAAATGATATCATTCCATTAAAGTTTCGGTTGAATAATAATTTACAAAAAGAAATTTTCAATACATGATGTTGTAATTCAACGTATACAATCTGACATGCATGGCTTTTACGTCAATGTACAAATACCATTGCATTAACAAATTGAAATTTTTCTTTTTTCCGAGCAATTCTTTTATTAAGCCAAACTTTCCTTCATTTTGCTGTTTTCAATTAGTAGAAAAAAAGATTCTTGATTGTTATACTTACGAATATAGTTTTGTCTGTAATTCAATACTCATGTGTGTGTGTGAACAATCTCCCAATTTATTTATCATTTAATTTAACTAAATTAAACTACAAATTAAACGTTTTAGACTTTTTCTGTAACTCTTTTATTGCATCAAATTTTCATTTTATTTTCTTTTATCAGTTAAGTGAAAGAACGAAAAAAGTAAACATTAATTTCTAGATTTTACTGCTTGATTATCATCTTTTTCTTTGTATCCTCCGTTTTAAAATCGAGCACTCACCTGGAGAATTAAAAACTTTCTATTTGACAAGACTCAAACTCACATCACTCAAACATGAGCTTTGTCCTTGCATGTTTCTGCTCTTTACGTATTGAAAGTTACTCTTTAAAGGGACAAGGGGCATATCAAAATTCTCAAATTTTCGAAAACTAGTGTTTTGATTGAAAAATACTTTAAATAATTATCTATCAAGAGCAAAAAATTTATTCAAAATGGACAATTTTTCAATTATCTGTTTTTACGTAGGTTCAGGAACATACTACTTCTAAATAATTTTTCATTTTGATTTGAAATGAATACATTAAAATATTGAACTTTATTCAAATAACACTTTTCTTCTCTTTGTTAGTTTAAAATGATTTTTTTTTCTGTTATATATATATATATATATATATATATTTCGAACTTAAAATGCTCCTTGTGATTTAAATGTTGCTTGAAAGTCACAAAATATTAAAGTACTATTACTTATTATGCAATTTAAAAACCCTCTTGGGTTTTCAATTATTTAATAATTTATTTCACGAATTCACTGTTAAAAAACTGTGTGGGTTTTT